>BRZY01000067.1:0-20000 GCA_030159175.1 Glycyrrhiza uralensis | reverse complement strand
CGAGACGAACTTGGTCCAAAGAAGGCCTAGGGATCAAATGGGAGGACGAAGATGGACGAACGAGGCGAACTTGGTCCAAAGAAGGCCTACGGATCAAATGGGAGGACGAAGATGGACGAACGAGACGAACTTGGTGCAAAGAAGCCCAACGGATCAAATGGGAGGACGAAAAGGGATGAACGAGACGAACTTGGTCCAAAGAAGGCCTATGGATCAAATGGGTGGACGAAGATGGACGAACGAGACGAACTTGGCCCAAGGAAAGCCTAGGGATCAAATGGGAGGACGAAGATGGACGAACGAGACGAACTTGGTCCAAAGAAGGCCTACGGATCAAATGGGAGGACGAAGATGGATGAACGAGACGAACTTGGTCCAAAGAAGGCCAACGGATCAAATGGGAGGACAAAGATGGACGAACGAGACGAACTTGGTCCAAAGAAGCCCAACGGATCAAATGGGAGGACGAAGACGGACGAACGAGGCGAACTTGGTCCAAAGAAGGCCTAGGGATCAAATGGGAGGACGAAGATGGAGGAACGAGGCGAACTTGGTCCAAAGAAGGCCTACGAATCAAATGGGAGGACAAAGATGGACGAACGAGACGAACTTGGTCCAAAGAAGGCCTAGGGATCAAATGGGAGGACGAAGATGGACGAACGAGACGAACTTGGTCCAAAGAAGGCCTAGGGATCAAATGGGAGGACGAAGATGGACGAACGACACGAACTTGGTGCAAAGAAGCCCAACGGATCAAATGGGAGGACGAAAAGGGATGAACGAGACGAACTTGGTCCAAAGAAGGCCTACGGATCAAATGGGTGGACGAAGATGGACGAACAAGACGAACTTGGTCCAAGGAAGGCCTAGGGATCAAATGGGAGGACGAAGATGGACGAACGAGGCGAACTTGGTCCAAACAAGGCCTAGGGATCAAATGGGAGGACGAAGATGGACGAACAAGACGAACTTGGTCCAAAGAAGGCCTACGGACCAAATGGGAGGACGAAGATGGAGGAACGAGGCGAAGTTGGTCCAAAGAAGGCCTAGGGATCAAATGGGAGGACGAAGATGGACGAACGAGACGAACTTGGTCCAAAGAAGCCCCACGGATCAAATGGGAGGAGGAAGATGGACGAACGAGACGAACTTGGTCCAAAGAAGGCCTAGGGATCAAATGGGAGGACGAAGATGGACGAACGAGACGAACTTGGTGCAAAGAAGGCCTACGGATCAAATGGGAGGAGGAAGATGGACGAACGAGACGAACTTGGTCCAAAGAAGGCCTAGGGATCAAATGGGAGGACGAAGATGGACGAACGAGGCGAACTTGGTCCAAAGAAGGCCTACGGATCAAATGGGAGGACGAAGATGGAGGAACGAGACGAACTTGGTCCATTGAAGGCCTACGGACCAAATGGGAGGACGAAGATGCAGGAACGAGGCGAACTTGGTCCAAAGAAGGCCTAGGGATCAAATGGGAGGACGAAGATGGACGAACGAGACGAACTTGGTGCAAAGAAGCCCAACGGATCAAATGGGAGGACGAAAAGGGATGAACGAGACGAACTTGGTCCAAAGAAGGCCTACGGATCAAATGGGTGGACGAAGATGGACGAACGAGACGAACTTGGTCCAAAGAAGCCCAACGGATCAAATGGGAGGACGAAGATGGACGAACGAGACGAACTTGGTCCAAAGAAACCCAACGGATCAAATGGGAGGACGAAGATGGACGAACGAGACGAACTTGGTCCAAAGAAGCCCCACGGATCAAATGGGAGGAGGAAGATGGACGAACGAGACGAACTTGGTCCAAAGAAGGCCTAGGGATCAAATGGGAGGACGAAGATGGACGAACGAGGTGAACTTGGTCCAAAGAAGGCCTACGGATCAAATGGGAGGACGAAGATGGACGAACGAGACAAACTTGGTGCAAAGAAGCCCAACGGATCAAATGGGAGGACGAAAAGGGATGAACGAGACGAACTTGGTCCAAAGAAGGCCTATGGATCAAATGGGTGGACGAAGATGGACGAACGAGACGAACTTGGCCCAAGGAAAGCCTAGGGATCAAATGGGAGGACGAAGATGGACGAACGAGACGAACTTGGTCCAAAGAAGGCCTACGGATCAAATGGGAGGACGAAGATGGACGAACGAGACGAACTTGGTCCAAAGAAGGCCAACGGATCAAATGGGAGGACAAAGATGGACGAACGAGACGAACTTGGTCCAAAGAAGCCCAACGGATCAAATGGGAGGACGAAGACGGACGAACGAGGCGAACTTGGTCCAAAGAAGGCCTAGGGATCAAATGGGAGGACGAAGATGGACGAACGAGACGAACTTGGTGCAAAGAAGCCCAACGGATCAAATGGGAGGACGAAAAGGGATGAACGAGACGAACTTGGTCCAAAGAAGGCCTATGGATCAAATGGGTGGACGAAGATGGACGAACGAGACGAACTTGGCCCAAGGAAAGCCTAGGGATCAAATGGGAGGACGAAGATGGACGAACGAGACGAACTTGGTCCAAAGAAGGCCAACGGATCAAATGGGAGGACAAAGATGGACGAACGAGACGAACTTGGTCCAAAGAAGCCCAACGGATCAAATGGGAGGACGAAGACGGACGAACGAGGCGAACTTGGTCCAAAGAAGGCCTAGGGATCAAATGGGAGGACGAAGATGGAGGAACGAGGCGAACTTGGTCCAAAGAAGGCCTACGAATCAAATGGGAGGACAAAGATGGACGAACGAGACGAACTTGGTCCAAAGAAGGCCTAGGGATCAAATGGGAGGACGAAGATGGACGAACGAGACGAACTTGGTCCAAAGAAGGCCTAGGGATCAAATGGGAGGACGAAGATGGACGAACGACACGAACTTGGTGCAAAGAAGCCCAACGGATCAAATGGGAGGACGAAAAGGGATGAACGAGACGAAATTGGTCCAAAGAAGGCCTACGGATCAAATGGGTGGACGAAGATGGACGAACAAGACGAACTTGGTCCAAGGAAGGCCTAGGGATCAAATGGGAGGACGAAGATGGACGAACGAGGCGAACTTGGTCCAAACAAGGCCTAGGGATCAAATGGGAGGACGAAGATGGACGAACAAGACGAACTTGGTCCAAAGAAGGCCTACGGACCAAATGGGAGGACGAAGATGGAGGAACGAGGCGAAGTTGGTCCAAAGAAGGCCTAGGGATCAAATGGGAGGACGAAGATGGACGAACGAGACGAACTTGGTCCAAAGAAGCCCCACGGATCAAATGGGAGGAGGAAGATGGACGAACGAGACGAACTTGGTCCAAAGAAGGCCTAGGGATCAAATGGGAGGACGAAGATGGACGAACGAGACGAACTTGGTGCAAAGAAGGCCTACGGATCAAATGGGAGGAGGAAGATGGACGAACGAGACGAACTTGGTCCAAAGAAGGCCTAGGGATCAAATGGGAGGACGAAGATGGACGAACGAGGCGAACTTGGTCCAAAGAAGGCCTACGGATCAAATGGGAGGACGAAGATGGAGGAACGAGACGAACTTGGTCCATTGAAGGCCTACGGACCAAATGGGAGGACGAAGATGCAGGAACGAGGCGAACTTGGTCCAAAGAAGGCCTAGGGATCAAATGGGAGGACGAAGATGGACGAACGAGACGAACTTGGTGCAAAGAAGCCCAACGGATCAAATGGGAGGACGAAAAGGGATGAACGAGACGAACTTGGTCCAAAGAAGGCCTACGGATCAAATGGGTGGACGAAGATGGACGAACGAGACGAACTTGGTCCAAAGAAGCCCAACGGATCAAATGGGAGGACGAAGATGGACGAACGAGACGAACTTGGTCCAAAGAAACCCAACGGATCAAATGGGAGGACGAAGATGGACGAACGAGACGAACTTGGTCCAAAGAAGCCCCACGGATCAAATGGGAGGAGGAAGATGGACGAACGAGACGAACTTGGTCCAAAGAAGGCCTAGGGATCAAATGGGAGGACGAAGATGGACGAACGAGGCGAACTTGGTCCAAAGAAGGCCTACGGATCAAATGGGAGGACGAAGATGGACGAACGAGACGAACTTGGTCCAAAGAAGGCCTAGGGATCAAATGGGAGGACGAAGATGGACGAACGACACGAACTTGGTGCAAAGAAGCCCAACGGATCAAATGGGAGGACGAAAAGGGATGAACGAGACGAACTTGGTCCAAAGAAGGCCTACGGATCAAATGGGTGGACGAAGATGGACGAACAAGACGAACTTGGTCCAAGGAAGGCCTAGGGATCAAATGGGAGGACGAAGATGGACGAACGAGGCGAACTTGGTCCAAACAAGGCCTAGGGATCAAATGGGAGGACGAAGATGGACGAACAAGACGAACTTGGTCCAAAGAAGGCCTACGGACCAAATGGGAGGACGAAGATGGAGGAACGAGGCGAAGTTGGTCCAAAGAAGGCCTAGGGATCAAATGGGAGGACGAAGATGGACGAACGACACGAACTTGGTGCAAAGAAGCCCAACGGATCAAATGGGAGGACGAAAAGGGATGAACGAGACGAACTTGGTCCAAAGAAGGCCTACGGATCAAATGGGTGGACGAAGATGGACGAACAAGACGAACTTGGTCCAAGGAAGGCCTAGGGATCAAATGGGAGGACGAAGATGGACGAACGAGGCGAACTTGGTCCAAACAAGGCCTAGGGATCAAATGGGAGGACGAAGATGGACGAACAAGACGAACTTGGTCCAAAGAAGGCCTACGGACCAAATGGGAGGACGAAGATGGAGGAACGAGGCGAAGTTGGTCCAAAGAAGGCCTAGGGATCAAATGGGAGGACGAAGATGGACGAACGAGACGAACTTGGTCCAAAGAAGGCCTAGGGATCAAATGGGAGGACGAAGATGGACGAACGAGACGAACTTGGTGCAAAGAAGCCCAACGGATCAAATGGGAGGACGAAGATGGAGGAACGAGGCGAAGTTGGTCCAAAGAAGGCCTAGGGATCAAATGGGAGGACGAAGATGGACGAACGAGACGAACTTGGTCCAAAGAAGGCCTAGGGATCAAATGGGAGGACGAAGATGGACGAACGAGGCGAACTTGGTCCAAAGAAGGCCTACGGATCAAATGGGAGGACGAAGATGGACGAACGAGACGAACTTGGTCCAAAGAAGGCCTACGGATCAAATGGGAGGACGAAGATGGACGAACGAGACGAACTTGGTCCAAAGAAGGCCAACGGATCAAATGGGAGGACAAAGATGGACGAACGAGACGAACTTGGTCCAAAGAAGCCCAACGGATCAAATGGGAGGACGAAGACGGACGAACGAGGCGAACTTGGTCCAAAGAAGGCCTAGGGATCAAATGGGAGGACGAAGATGGAGGAACGAGGCGAACTTGGTCCAAAGAAGGCCTACGAATCAAATGGGAGGACAAAGATGGACGAACGAGACGAACTTGGTCCAAAGAAGGCCTAGGGATCAAATGGGAGGACGAAGATGGACGAACGAGACGAACTTGGTCCAAAGAAGGCCTAGGGATCAAATGGGAGGACGAAGATGGACGAACGACACGAACTTGGTGCAAAGAAGCCCAACGGATCAAATGGGAGGACGAAAAGGGATGAACGAGACGAACTTGGTCCAAAGAAGGCCTACGGATCAAATGGGTGGACGAAGATGGACGAACAAGACGAACTTGGTCCAAGGAAGGCCTAGGGATCAAATGGGAGGACGAAGATGGACGAACGAGGCGAACTTGGTCCAAACAAGGCCTAGGGATCAAATGGGAGGACGAAGATGGACGAACAAGACGAACTTGGTCCAAAGAAGGCCGACGGACCAAATGGGAGGACGAAGATGGAGGAACGAGGCGAAGTTGGTCCAAAGAAGGCCTAGGGATCAAATGGGAGGACGAAGATGGACGAACGAGACGAACTTGGTCCAAAGAAGGCCTAGGGATCAAATGGGAGGACGAAGATGGACGAACGAGACGAACTTGGTGCAAAGAAGCCCAACGGATCAAATGGGAGGACGAAAAGGGATGAACGAGACGAACTTGGTCCAAAGAAGGCCTACGGATCAAATGGGTGGACGAAGATGGACGAACGAGACGAACTTGGTCCAAAGAAGCCCAACGGATCAAATGGGAGGACGAAGATCGACGAATGAGACGAACTTGGTCCAAAGAAGCCCAACGGATCAAATGGGAGGACGAAGATGGACGAACGAGACGAACTTGGTCCAAAGAAGCCCAACGGATCAAATGGGAGGATGAAGATGGGCGAACGAGACGAACTTGGTCCAAGGAAGGCCTAGGGATCAAATGGGAGGACGAAGATGGACGAACAAGACGAACTTGGTCCAACGAAGGCCTACGGATCAAATGGGAGGACGAAGATGGACGAACGAGACGAACATGGTCCAAAGAAGCCCAACGGATCAAATGGGAGGACGAAGATGGACGAACGAGACGAACTTGGTCCAAAGAAGCCCAACGGATCAAATGGGAGGACGAAGATGGACGAACGAGGCGAACTTGGTCCAAAAAAGGCCTAGGGATCAAATGGGAGGACGAAGATGGACGAACGAGACGAACTTGGTCCAAAGAAGGCCTACGGACCAAATGGGAGGACGAAGATGGAGGAACGAGGCGAAGTTGGTCCAAAGAAGGCCTAGGGATCAAATGGGAGGACGAAGATGGACGAACGAGACGAACTTGGTCCAAAGAAGGCCTAGGGATCAAATGGGAGGACGAAGATGGACGAACGAGACGAACTTGGTGCAAAGAAGCCCAACGGATCAAATGGGAGGACGAAAAGGGATGAACGAGACGAACATGGTCCAAAGAAGGCCTACGGATCAAATGGGTGGACGAAGATGGACGAACGAGACGAACTTGGTCCAAGGAAGGCCTAGGGATCAAATGGGAGGACGAAGATGGACGAACGAGGCGAACTTGGTCCAAACAAGGCCTAGGGATCAAATGGGAGGACGAAGATGGACGAACAAGACGAACTTGGTCCAAGGAAGCCCTAGGGATCAAATGGGAGGACGAAGATGGACGAACGAGGCGAACTTGGTCCAAACAAGGCCTAGGGATCAAATGGGAGGACGAAGATGGACGAACAAGACGAACTTGGTCCAAAGAAGGCCTACGGACCAAATGGGAGGACGAAGATGGAGGAACGAGGCGAAGTTGGTCCAAAGAAGGCCTAGGGATCAAATGGGAGGACGAAGATGGACGAACGAGACGAACTTGGTCCAAAGAAGGCCTAGGGATCAAATGGGAGGACGAAGATGGACGAACGAGTCGAACTTGGTGCAAAGAAGCCCAACGGATCAAATGGGAGGACGAAAAGGGATGAACGAGACGAACTTGGTCCAAAGAAGGCCTACGGATCAAATGGGTGGACGAAGATGGAAGAACGAGACGAACTTGGTCCAAAGAAGCCCAACGGATCAAATGGGAGGACGAAGATCGACGAATGAGACGAACTTGGTCCAAAGAAGCCCAACGGATCAAATGGGAGGACGAAGATGGACGAACGAGACGAACTTGGTCCAAAGAAGCCCAACGGATCAAATGGGAGGATGAAGATGGGCGAACGAGACGAACTTGGTCCAAGGAAGGCCTAGGGATCGAATGGGAGGACGAAGATGGACGAACGAGACGAACTTGGTCCAAAGAAGGCCTACGGATCAAATGGGAGGACGAAGATGGACGAACGAGACGAACATGGTCCAAAGAAGCCCAACGGATCAAATGGGAGGACGAAGATGGACGAACGAGACGAACTTGGTCCAAAGAAGCCCAACGGATCAAATGGGAGGACGAAGATGGACGAACGAGGCGAACTTGGTCCAAACAAGGCCTAGGGATCAAATGGGAGGACGAAGATGGACGAACGAGACGAACTTGGTCCAAAGAAGGCCTACGGACCAAATGGGAGGACGAAGATGGAGGAACGAGGCGAAGTTGGTCCAAAGAAGGCCTAGGGATCAAATGGGAGGACGAAGATGGACGAACGAGACGAACTTGGTCCAAAGAAGGCCTAGGGATCAAATGGGAGGACGAAGATGGACGAACGAGACGAACTTGGTGCAAAGAAGCCCAACGGATCAAATGGGAGGACGAAAAGGGATGAACGAGACAAACTTGGTCCAAAGAAGGCCTACGGATCAAATGGGTGGACGAAGATGGACGAACGAGACGAACTTGGTCCAAAGAAGCCCAACGGATCAAATGGGAGGACGAAGATCGACGAAGGAGACGAACTTGGTCCAAAGAAGCCCAACGGATCAAATGGGAGGACGAAGATGGACGAACGAGACGAACTTGGTCCAAAGAAGCCCAACGGATCAAATGGGAGGATGAAGATGGGCGAACGAGACGAACTTGGTCCAAAGAAGGCCTAGGGATCAAATGGGAGGACGAAGATGGACGAACGAGGCGAACTTGGTCCAAAGAAGGCCTAGGGATCAAATGGGAGGACGAAGATGGACGAACGAGACGAACTTGGTGCAAAGAAGGCCTACGGACCAAATGGGAGGACGAAGATGGACGAACGAGACGAACTTGGTCCATTGAAGGCCTACGGACCAAATGGGAGGACGAAGATGCAGGAACGAGGCGAACTTGGTCCAAAGAAGGCCTAGGGATCAAATGGGAGGACGAAGATGGACGAACGAGACGAACTTGGTGCAAAGAAGCCCAACGGATCAAATGGGAGGACGAAAAGGGATGAACGAGACGAACTTGGTCCAAAGAAGGCCTACGGATCAAATGGGTGGACGAAGATGGACGAACGAGACGAACTTGGTCCAAAGAAGCCCAACGGATCAAATGGGAGGACGAAGATGGACGAACGAGACGAACTTGGTCCATTGAAGGCCTACGGACCAAATGGGAGGACGAAGATGCAGGAACGAGGCGAACTTGGTCCAAAGAAGGCCTAGGGATCAAATGGGAGGACGAAGATGGACGAACGAGACGAACTTGGTGCAAAGAAGCCCAACGGATCAAATGGGAGGACGAAAAGGGATGAACGAGACGAACTTGGTCCAAAGAAGGCCTACGGATCAAATGGGTGGACGAAGATGGACGAACGAGACGAACTTGGTCCAAAGAAGCCCAACAGATCAAATGGGAGGACGAAGATGGACGAACGAGACGAACTTGGTCCAAAGAAACCCAACGGATCAAATGGGAGGACGAAGATGGACGAACGAGACGAACTTGGTGCAAAGAAGCCCAACGGATCAAATGGGAGGACGAAAAGGGATGAACGAGACGAACTTGGTCCAAAGAAGGCCTATGGATCAAATGGGTGGACGAAGATGGACGAACGAGACGAACTTGGCCCAAGGAAAGCCTAGGGATCAAATGGGAGGACGAAGATGGACGAACGAGACGAACTTGGTCCAAAGAAGGCCTACGGATCAAATGGGAGGACGAAGATGGACGAACGAGACGAACTTGGTCCAAAGAAGGCCAACGGATCAAATGGGAGGACAAAGATGGACGAACGAGACGAACTTGGTCCAAAGAAGCCCAACGGATCAAATGGGAGGACGAAGACGGACGAACGAGGCGAACTTGGTCCAAAGAAGGCCTAGGGATCAAATGGGAGGACGAAGATGGAGGAACGAGGCGAACTTGGTCCAAAGAAGGCCTACGAATCAAATGGGAGGACAAAGATGGACGAACGAGACGAACTTGGTCCAAAGAAGGCCTAGGGATCAAATGGGAGGACGAAGATGGACGAACGAGACGAACTTGGTCCAAAGAAGGCCTAGGGATCAAATGGGAGGACGAAGATGGACGAACGACACGAACTTGGTGCAAAGAAGCCCAACGGATCAAATGGGAGGACGAAAAGGGATGAACGAGACGAACTTGGTCCAAAGAAGGCCTACGGATCAAATGGGTGGACGAAGATGGACGAACAAGACGAACTTGGTCCAAGGAAGGCCTAGGGATCAAATGGGAGGACGAAGATGGACGAACGAGGCGAACTTGGTCCAAACAAGGCCTAGGGATCAAATGGGAGGACGAAGATGGACGAACAAGACGAACTTGGTCCAAAGAAGGCCTACGGACCAAATGGGAGGACGAAGATGGAGGAACGAGGCGAAGTTGGTCCAAAGAAGGCCTAGGGATCAAATGGGAGGACGAAGATGGACGAACGAGACGAACTTGGTCCAAAGAAGGCCTAGGGATCAAATGGGAGGACGAAGATGGACGAACGAGACGAACTTGGTGCAAAGAAGCCCAACGGATCAAATGGGAGGACGAAAAGGGATGAACGAGACGAACTTGGTCCAAAGAAGGCCTACGGATCAAATGGGTGGACGAAGATGGACGAACGAGACGAACTTGGTCCAAAGAAGCCCAACGGATCAAATGGGAGGACGAAGATCGACGAATGAGACGAACTTGGTCCAAAGAAGCCCAACGGATCAAATGGGAGGACGAAGATGGACGAACGAGACGAACTTGGTCCAAAGAAGCCCAACGGATCAAATGGGAGGATGAAGATGGGCGAACGAGACGAACTTGGTCCAAGGAAGGCCTAGGGATCAAATGGGAGGACGAAGATGGACGAACAAGACGAACTTGGTCCAAAGAAGGCCTACGGATCAAATGGGAGGACGAAGATGGACGAACGAGACGAACATGGTCCAAAGAAGCCCAACGGATCAAATGGGAGGACGAAGATGGACGAACGAGACGAACTTGGTCCAAAGAAGCCCAACGGATCAAATGGGAGGACGAAGATGGACGAACGAGGCGAACTTGGTCCAAACAAGGCCTAGGGATCAAATGGGAGGACGAAGATGGACGAACGAGACGAACTTGGTCCAAAGAATGCCTACGGACCAAATGGGAGGACGAAGATGGAGGAACGAGGCGAAGTTGGTCCAAAGAAGGCCTAGGGATCAAATGGGAGGACGAAGATGGACGAACGAGACGAACTTGGTCCAAAGAAGGCCTAGGGATCAAATGGGAGGACGAAGATGGACGAACGAGACGAACTTGGTGCAAAGAAGCCCAACGGATCAAATGGGAGGACGAAAAGGGATGAACGAGACGAACATGGTCCAAAGAATGCCTACGGATCAAATGGGTGGACGAAGATGGACGAACGAGACGAACTTGGTCCAAGGAAGGCCTAGGGATCAAATGGGAGGACGAAGATGGACGAACGAGGCGAACTTGGTCCAAACAAGGCCTAGGGATCAAATGGGAGGACGAAGATGGACGAACAAGACGAACTTGGTCCAAGGAAGCCCTAGGGATCAAATGGGAGGACGAAGATGGACGAACGAGGCGAACTTGGTCCAAACAAGGCCTAGGGATCAAATGGGAGGACGAAGATGGACGAACAAGACGAACTTGGTCCAAAGAAGGCCTACGGACCAAATGGGAGGACGAAGATGGAGGAACGAGACGAACTTGGTGCAAAGAAGGCCTACGGACCAAATGGGAGGACGAAGATGGACGAACGAGACGAACTTGGTCCATTGAAGGCCTACGGACCAAATGGGAGGACGAAGATGCAGGAACGAGACGAACTTGGTCCAAAGAAGGCCTACGGATCAAATGGGTGGACGAAGATGGACGAACGAGACGAACTTGGTCCAAAGAAGCCCAACAGATCAAATGGGAGGACGAAGATGGACGAACGAGACGAACTTGGTCCAAAGAAACCCAACGGATCAAATGGGAGGACGAAGATGGACGAACGAGACGAACTTGGTGCAAAGAAGCCCAACGGATCAAATGGGAGGACGAAAAGGGATGAACGAGACGAACTTGGTCCAAAGAAGGCCTATGGATCAAATGGGTGGACGAAGATGGACGAACGAGACGAACTTGGCCCAAGGAAAGCCTAGGGATCAAATGGGAGGACGAAGATGGACGAACGAGACGAACTTGGTCCAAAGAAGGCCTACGGATCAAATGGGAGGACGAAGATGGACGAACGAGACGAACTTGGTCCAAAGAAGGCCAACGGATCAAATGGGAGGACAAAGATGGACGAACGAGACGAACTTGGTCCAAAGAAGCCCAACGGATCAAATTGGAGGACGAAGACGGACGAACGAGGCGAACTTGGTCCAAAGAAGGCCTAGGGATCAAATGGGAGGACGAAGATGGAGGAACGAGGCGAACTTGGTCCAAAGAAGGCCTACGAATCAAATGGGAGGACAAAGATGGACGAACGAGACGAACTTGGTCCAAAGAAGGCCTAGGGATCAAATGGGAGGACGAAGATGGACGAACGAGACGAACTTGGTCCAAAGAAGGCCTAGGGATCAAATGGGAGGACGAAGATGGACGAACGACACGAACTTGGTGCAAAGAAGCCCAACGGATCAAATGGGAGGACGAAAAGGGATGAACGAGACGAACTTGGTCCAAAGAAGGCCTACGGATCAAATGGGTGGACGAAGATGGACGAACAAGACGAACTTGGTCCAAGGAAGGCCTAGGGATCAAATGGGAGGACGAAGATGGACGAACGAGGCGAACTTGGTCCAAACAAGGCCTAGGGATCAAATGGGAGGACGAAGATGGACGAACAAGACGAACTTGGTCCAAAGAAGGCCTACGGACCAAATGGGAGGACGAAGATGGAGGAACGAGGCGAAGTTGGTCCAAAGAAGGCCTAGGGATCAAATGGGAGGACGAAGATGGACGAACGAGACGAACTTGGTCCAAAGAAGGCCTAGGGATCAAATGGGAGGACGAAGATGGACGAACGAGACGAACTTGGTGCAAAGAAGCCCAACGGATCAAATGGGAGGACGAAAAGGGATGAACGAGACGAACTTGGTCCAAAGAAGGCCTACGGATCAAATGGGTGGACGAAGATGGACGAACGAGACGAACTTGGTCCAAAGAAGCCCAACGGATCAAATGGGAGGACGAAGATCGACGAATGAGACGAACTTGGTCCAAAGAAGCCCAACGGATCAAATGGGAGGACGAAGATGGACGAACGAGACGAACTTGGTCCAAAGAAGCCCAACGGATCAAATGGGAGGATGAAGATGGGCGAACGAGACGAACTTGGTCCAAGGAAGGCCTAGGGATCAAATGGGAGGACGAAGATGGACGAACAAGACGAACTTGGTCCAAAGAAGGCCTACGGATCAAATGGGAGGACGAAGATGGACGAACGAGACGAACATGGTCCAAAGAAGCCCAACGGATCAAATGGGAGGACGAAGATGGACGAACGAGACGAACTTGGTCCAAAGAAGCCCAACGGATCAAATGGGAGGACGAAGATGGACGAACGAGGCGAACTTGGTCCAAACAAGGCCTAGGGATCAAATGGGAGGACGAAGATGGACGAACGAGACGAACTTGGTCCAAAGAATGCCTACGGACCAAATGGGAGGACGAAGATGGAGGAACGAGGCGAAGTTGGTCCAAAGAAGGCCTAGGGATCAAATGGGAGGACGAAGATGGACGAACGAGACGAACTTGGTCCAAAGAAGGCCTAGGGATCAAATGGGAGGACGAAGATGGACGAACGAGACGAACTTGGTGCAAAGAAGCCCAACGGATCAAATGGGAGGACGAAAAGGGATGAACGAGACGAACATGGTCCAAAGAAGGCCTACGGATCAAATGGGTGGACGAAGATGGACGAACGAGACGAACTTGGTCCAAGGAAGGCCTAGGGATCAAATGGGAGGACGAAGATGGACGAACGAGGCGAACTTGGTCCAAACAAGGCCTAGGGATCAAATGGGAGGACGAAGATGGACGAACAAGACGAACTTGGTCCAAGGAAGCCCTAGGGATCAAATGGGAGGACGAAGATGGACGAACGAGGCGAACTTGGTCCAAACAAGGCCTAGGGATCAAATGGGAGGACGAAGATGGACGAACAAGACGAACTTGGTCCAAAGAAGGCCTACGGACCAAATGGGAGGACGAAGATGGAGGAACGAGGCGAAGTTGGTCCAAAGAAGGCCTAGGGATCAAATGGGAGGACGAAGATGGACGAACGAGACGAACTTGGTCCAAAGAAGGCCTAGGGATCAAATGGGAGGACGAAGATGGACGAACGAGACGAACTTGGTGCAAAGAAGCCCAACGGATCAAATGGGAGGACGAAAAGGGATGAACGAGACGAACTTGGTCCAAAGAAGGCCTACGGATCAAATGGGTGGACGAAGATGGAAGAACGAGACGAACTTGGTCCAAAGAAGCCCAACGGATCAAATGGGAGGACGAAGATCGACGAATGAGACGAACTTGGTCCAAAGAAGCCCAACGGATCAAATGGGAGGACGAAGATGGACGAACGAGACGAACTTGGTCCAAAGAAGCCCAACGGATCAAATGGGAGGATGAAGATGGGCGAACGAGACGAACTTGGTCCAAGGAAGGCCTAGGGATCGAATGGGAGGACGAAGATGGACGAACGAGACGAACTTGGTCCAAAGAAGGCCTACGGATCAAATGGGAGGACGAAGATGGACGAACGAGACGAACATGGTCCAAAGAAGCCCAACGGATCAAATGGGAGGACGAAGATGGACGAACGAGACGAACTTGGTCCAAAGAAGCCCAACGGATCAAATGGGAGGACGAAGATGGACGAACGAGGCGAACTTGGTCCAAACAAGGCCTAGGGATCAAATGGGAGGACGAAGATGGACGAACGAGACGAACTTGGTCCAAAGAAGGCCTACGGACCAAATGGGAGGACGAAGATGGAGGAACGAGGCGAAGTTGGTCCAAAGAAGGCCTAGGGATCAAATGGGAGGACGAAGATGGACGAACGAGACGAACTTGGTCCAAAGAAGGCCTAGGGATCAAATGGGAGGACGAAGATGGACGAACGAGACGAACTTGGTGCAAAGAAGCCCAACGGATCAAATGGGAGGACGAAAAGGGATGAACGAGACAAACTTGGTCCAAAGAAGGCCTACGGATCAAATGGGTGGACGAAGATGGACGAACGAGACGAACTTGGTCCAAAGAAGCCCAATGGATCAAATGGGAGGACGAAGATCGACGAAGGAGACGAACTTGGTCCAAAGAAGCCCAACGGATCAAATGGGAGGACGAAGATGGACGAACGAGACGAACTTGGTCCAAAGAAGCCCAACGGATCAAATGGGAGGATGAAGATGGGCGAACGAGACGAACTTGGTCCAAAGAAGGCCTAGGGATCAAATGGGAGGACGAAGATGGACGAACGAGGCGAACTTGGTCCAAAGAAGGCCTAGGGATCAAATGGGAGGACGAAGATGGACGAACGAGACGAACTTGGTGCAAAGAAGGCCTACGGACCAAATGGGAGGACGAAGATGGACGAACGAGACGAACTTGGTCCATTGAAGGCCTACGGACCAAATGGGAGGACGAAGATGCAGGAACGAGGCGAACTTGGTCCAAAGAAGGCCTAGGGATCAAATGGGAGGACGAAGATGGACGAACGAGACGAACTTGGTGCAAAGAAGCCCAACGGATCAAATGGGGGGACGAAAAGGGATGAACGAGACGAACTTGGTCCAAAGAAGGCCTACGGATCAAATGGGTGGACGAAGATGGACGAACGAGACGAACTTGGTCCAAAGAAGCCCAACGGATCAAATGGGAGGACGAAGATGGACGAACGAGACGAACTTGGTCCATTGAAGGCCTACGGACCAAATGGGAGGACGAAGATGCAGGAACGAGGCGAACTTGGTCCAAAGAAGGCCTAGGGATCAAATGGGAGGACGAAGATGGACGAACGAGACGAACTTGGTGCAAAGAAGCCCAACGGATCAAATGGGAGGACGAAAAGGGATGAACGAGACGAACTTGGTCCAAAGAAGGCCTACGGATCAAATGGGTGGACGAAGATGGACGAACGAGACGAACTTGGTCCAAAGAAGCCCAACAGATCAAATGGGAGGACGAAGATGGACGAACGAGACGAACTTGGTCCAAAGAAGCCCCACGGATCAAATGGGAGGAGGAAGATGGACGAACGAGACGAACTTGGTCCAAAGAAGGCCTAGGGATCAAATGGGAGGACGAAGATGGACGAACGAGGCGAACTTGGTCCAAAGAAGGCCAACGGATCAAATGGGAGGACGAAGATGGACGAACGAGACGAACTTGGTGCAAAGAAGCCCAACGGATCAAATGGGAGGACGAAAAGGGATGAACGAGACGAACTTGGTCCAAAGAAGGCCTATGGATCAAATGGGTGGACGAAGATGGACGAACGAGACGAACTTGGCCCAAGGAAAGCCTAGGGATCAAATGGGATGACGAAGATGGACGAACGAGACGAACTTGGTCCAAAGAAGGCCTACGGATCAAATGGGAGGACGAAGATGGATGAACGAGACGAACTTGGTCCAAAGAAGGCCAACGGATCAAATGGGAGGACAAAGATGGACGAACGAGACGAACTTGGTCCAAAGAAGCCCAACGGATCAAATGGGAGGACGAAGACAGACGAACGAGGCGAACTTGGTCCAAAGAAGGCCTAGGGATCAAATGGGAGGACGAAGATGGAGGAACGAGGCGAACTTGGTCCAAAGAAGGCCTACGAATCAAATGGGAGGACAAAGATGGACGAACGAGACGAACTTGGTCCAAAGAAGGCCTAGGGATCAAATGGGAGGACGAAGATGGACGAACGAGGCGAACTTGGTCCAAACAAGGCCTAGGGATCAAATGGGAGGACGAAGATGGACGAACAAGACGAACTTGGTCCAAAGAAGGCCTACGGACCAAATGGGAGGACGAAGATGGAGGAACGAGGCGAAGTTGGTCCAAAGAAGGCCTAGGGATCAAATGGGAGGACGAAGATGGACGAACGAGACGAACTTGGTCCAAAGAAGGCCTAGGGATCAAATGGGAGGACGAAAAGGGATGAATGAGACGAACTTGGTCCAAAGAAGGCCTACGGATCAAATGGGTGGACGAAGATGGACTAACGAGACGAACTTGGTCCAAAGAAGCCCAACGGATCAAATGGGAGGACGAAGATCGACGAATGAGACGAACTTGGTCCAAAGAAGCCCAACGGATCAAATGGGAGGACGAAGATGGACGAACGAGACGAACTTGGTCCAAAGAAGCCCAACGGATCAAATGGGAGGATGAAGATGGGCGAACGAGACGAACTTGGTCCAAGGAAGGCCTAGGGATCAAATGGGAGGACGAAGATGGACGAACAAGACGAACTTGGTCCAAAGAAGGCCTACGGATCAAATGGGAGGACGAAGATGGACGAACGAGACGAACATGGTCCAAAGAAGCCCAACGGATCAAATGGGAGGACGAAGATGGACGAACGAGACGAACTTGGTCCAAAGAAGCCCAACGGATCAAATGGGAGGACGAAGATGGACGAACGAGGCGAACTTGGTCCAAACAAGGCCTAGGGATCAAATGGGAGGACGAAGATGGACGAACGAGACGAACTTGGTCCAAAGAAGGCCTACGGACCAAATGGGAGGACGAAGATGGAGGAACGAGGCGAAGTTGGTCCAAAGAAGGCCTAGGGATCAAATGGGAGGACGAAGATGGACGAACGAGACGAACTTGGTCCAAAGAAGGCCTAGGGATCAAATGGGAGGACGAAGATGGACGAACGAGACGAACTTGGTGCAAAGAAGCCCAACGGATCAAATGGGAGGACGAAAAGGGATGAACGAGACAAACTTGGTCCAAAGAAGGCCTACGGATCAAATGGGTGGACGAAGATGGATGAACGAGACGAACTTGGTCCAAAGAAGCCCAACGGATCAAATGGGAGGACGAAGATCGACGAAGGAGACGAACTTGGTCCAAAGAAGCCCAACGGATCAAATGGGAGGACGAAGATGGACGAACGAGACGAACTTGGTCCAAAGAAGCCCAACGGATCAAATGGGAGGATGAAGATGGGCGAACGAGACGAACTTGGTCCAAAGAAGGCCTAGGGATCAAATGGGAGGACGAAGATGGACGAACGAGGCGAACTTGGTCCAAAGAAGGCCTAGGGATCAAATGGGAGGACGAAGATGGACGAACGAGACGAACTTGGTGCAAAGAAGGCCTACGGACCAAATGGGAGGACGAAGATGGAGGAACGAGGCGAAGTTGGTCCAAAGAAGGCCTAGGGATCAAATGGAAGGACGAAGATCGACGAACGAGATGAACTTGGTCCAAAGAAGGCCTAGGGATCAAATGGGAGGACGAAGATGGACGAACGAGACGAACATGGTCCAAGGAAAGCCTAGGGATCAAATGGGAGGACGAAGAAGGACGAACGAGATGAACTTGGTCCAAAGAAGGCCTAGGGATCAAATGGGAGGACGAAGTTGGAGGAACGAGGCGAACTTGGTCCAAAGAAGGCCTAGGGATCAAATGGGAGGACGAAGATGGACGAACGAGGCGAACTTGGTCCAAAGAAGGCGTACGGATCAAATGGGAGGACGAAGATGGACGAACGAGACGAACGTGCTGCAAAGAAGCCCAACGGATCAAATGGGAGGACGAAAAGGGAAGCACGAGACGAACTTGGTCCAAAGAAGGCCTACGGATCAAATGGCTGGACAAAGATGGACGAACGAGACGAACTTGGTCCAAGGAAAGCCTAGGGATCAAATGGGAGGACGAAGATGGACGAACGAGACGAACTTGGTCCAAGGAAGGCCTAGGGATCAAATGGGAGGACGAAGATGGACGAACGAGACGAACTTGGTCCAAAGAAGGCCTAGGGATCAAATGGGAGGACGAAGATGGACGAACGAGGCGAACTTGGTCCAAAGAAGGCCTAGGGATCAAATGGGAGGACGAAGATGGACGAACGAGACGAACTTGGTGCAAAGAAGCCCAACGGATCAAATGGGAGGACGAAAAGGGATGCACGAGACGAACTTGGTCCAAAGAAGGCCTACGGATCAAATGGGTGGACGAAGATGGACGAACGAGACGAACTTGGTGCAAAGAAGCCCAACGGATCAAATGGGAGGACGAAAAGGGATGAACGAGACGAACTTGGTCCAAAGAAGGCCTAGGGATCAAATGGGAGGACGAAGATGGACGAACGAGGCGAACTTGGTCCAAACAAGGCCTAGGGATCAAATGGGAGGACGAAGATGGACGAACAAGACGAACTTGGTCCAAAGAAGGCCTACGGACCAAATGGGAGGACGAAGATGGAGGAACGAGGCGAAGTTGGTCCAAAGAAGGCCTAGGGATCAAATGGGAGGACGAAGATGGACGAACGAGACGAACTTGGTCCAAAGAAGGCCTAGGGATCAAATGGGAGGACGAAAAGGGACGAACGAGACGAACTTGGTCCAAAGAAGGCCTACGGATCAAATGGGTGGACGAAGATGGACGAACGAGACGAACTTGGTCCAAAGAAGCCCAACGGATCAAATGGGAGGACGAAGATCGACGAATGAGACGAACTTGGTCCAAAGAAGCCCAACGGATCAAATGGGAGGACGAAGATGGACGAACGAGACGAACTTGGTCCAAAGAAGCCCAACGGATCAAATGGGAGGATGAAGATGGGCGAACGAGACGAACTTGGTCCAAGGAAGGCCTAGGGATCAAATGGGAGGACGAAGATGGACGAACAAGACGAACTTGGTCCAAAGAAGGCCTACGGATCAAATGGGAGGACGAAGATGGACGAACGAGACGAACATGGTCCAAAGAAGCCCAACGGATCAAATGGGAGGACGAAGATGGACGAACGAGACGAACTTGGTCCAAAGAAGCCCAACGGATCAAATGGGAGGACGAAGATGGACGAACGAGGCGAACTTGGTCCAAACAAGGCCTAGGGATCAAATGGGAGGACGAAGATGGACGAACGAGACGAACTTGGTCCAAAGAAGGCCTACGGACCAAATGGGAGGACGAAGATGGAGGAACGAGGCGAAGTTGGTCCAAAGAAGGCCTAGGGATCAAATGGGAGGACGAAGATGGACGAACGAGACGAACTTGGTCCAAA
>BRZY01000066.1:0-20000 GCA_030159175.1 Glycyrrhiza uralensis | reverse complement strand
TTGGACCAAGTTTGTCTCGTTCGTCCATCTTCGTCCTCCCATTTGATCCGTTGGCCTTCTTTGGACCAAGTTCGTCTCGTTCGTCCATCTTCGTCCTCCCATTTGATCCGTAGGCCTTCTTTGGGCCAAGTTCGTCTCGTTCGTCCATCTTCGTCCTCCCATTTGATCCGTAGGCCTTCTTTGGACCAAGTTCGCCTCGTTCCTCCATCTTCGTCCTCTCATTTGATCCGTAGGCCTTCTTTGGACCAAGTTCGTCTCGTTCGTCCATCTTCGTCCTCCCATTTGATCCGTTGGCCTTCTTTGGACCAAGTTCGTCTCGTTCGTCCATCTTCGTCCTCCCATTTGATCCGTTGGGCTTCTTTGGACCAAGTTCGTCTCGTTCGTCCATCTTCGTCCTCCCATTTGATCCGTTGGGCTTCTTTGGACCAAGTTCGCCTCGTTCGTCCATCTTCGTCCTCCCATTTGATCCGTAGGCCTTCTTGGACCAAGTTCGCCTCGTTCGTCCATCTCCGTCCACCCATTTGATCCGTAGGCCTTCTTTGGACCAAGTTCGTCTCGTTCCTCCCTTTTCGTTCTCCCATTTGATCCGTAGGCATTCTTTGGACCAAGATCATCTCCTTCATCCAGTTTCGTCCTCCCATTTGATCCGTTGGGCTTCTTTGCACCAAGTTCGTCTCGGTCGTCCTTCTTCGTCCTCCCATTTGATCCCTAGGCCTTCTTTGGACCAAGTTCGTCTCGTTCGTTCATCTTCGTCCTCCCATTTGATCCGTAGGCATTCTTTGGACCAAGTACGTCTCGTTCGTCCCTGTTCGCCCTCCCATTTGATCCGTAGGCCTTCTTTGGACCATGTTTGTCTCGTTCGTCCCTCTTCGTCCTCCCATTTGATCCGTAGGCCTTCTTTGGACCAAGTTCGTCTCGTTCGACCATCTTCGTCCTCCCATTTGATCCCTAGGCCTTCTTTGGACAAAGTTCGTCTCGTTCGTCCATCTTCGTCCTCCCATTTGATCCGTAGGCATTCTTTGGACCAAGTTCATCTCGTTCGTCCCTTTTCGTTCTCCCATTCGATCCGTAGGCATTCTTTGGACCATGTTCGTCTCGTTCGTCCATCTTCGTCCACCCATTTGATCCGTAGGCCTTCTTTGGACCAAGTTCGTCTCGTTCCTCCCTTTTCGTTCTCCCATTTGATCTGTTGGGCTTCTTTGGACCAAGTTCGTCTCGTTCGTCCATCTTCGTCCTCCCATTTGATCTGTAGGCCTTCTTTGGACCAAGTTCGTCTCGTTCGACCATCTTCGTCCTCCCATTTGATCCCTAGGCCTTCTTTGGACCAAGTTCGTCTCGTTCGTCCATCTTCGTCCACCCATTTGATCCGTAGGCCTTCTTTGGACCAAGTTCGTCTCGTTCCTCCTTTTTCGTTCTCCCATTTGATCCGTAGGCATTCTTTGGACCAAGTTCGTCTCCTTCTTCCAGTTTCGTCCTCCCATTTGATCCGTTGGGCTTCTTTGCACCAAGTTCGTCTCGTTCGTCCATCTTCGTCCTCCCATTTGATCCCTAGGCCTTCTTTGGACCAAGTTCGTCTCGTTCGTCCATCTTCGTCCTCCCATTTGATCCCTAGGCCTTCTTTGGACCAAGTTCCTCTCGTTCGTCCATCTTCGTCCACCCATTTGTTCCGTAGGCCTTCTTTGGACCAAGTTCGTCTCGTTCCTCCCTTTTCGTTCTCCCATTTGATCCGTAGGCATTCTTTGGACCAAGTTCATCTCCTTCATCCAGTTTCGTCCTCCCATTTGATCCGTTGGGCTTCTTTGCACCAAGTTCGTCTCGTTCGTCCATCTTCGTCCTACCATTTGATCCCTAGGCCTTCTTTGGACCAAGTTCGTCTCGTTCGTCCATCTTCGTCCTCCCATTTGATCCGTAGGCCTTCTTTGGACCATGTTTGTCTCGTTCGTCTCTCTTCGTCCTCCCATTTGATCCGTAGGCCTTCTTTGGACCAAGTTCGTCTCGTTCGTCCATCTTCGTCCTCCCATTTGATCCGCTGGGCTTCTTTGGACCAAGTTCGTCTCGTTCGTCCATCTTCGTCCTCCCATTTGATCCGTAGGCCTTCTTTGGACCAAGTTCGTCTCGTTCGTCCATCTTCGTCCTCCCATTTGATCCGTTGGCCTTCTTTGGACCAAGTTCGTCTCGTTCGTCCATCTTCGTCCTCCCATTTGATCCGTAGGCCTTCTTTGGGCCAAGTTCGTCTCGTTCGTCCATCTTCGTCCTCCCATTTGATCCGTAGGCCTTCTTTCGACCAAGTTCGCCTCGTTCCTCCATCTTCGTCCTCCCATTTGATCCGTAGGCCTTCTTTGGACCAAGTTCGTCTCGTTCGTCCATCTTCGTCCTCCCATTTGATCCGTTGGCCTTCTTTGGACGAAGTTCGTCTCGTTCGTCCATCTTCGTCCTCCCATTTGATCCTTTGGGCTTCTTTGGACCAAGTTCGTCTCGTTCGTCCATCTTCGTCCTCCCATTTGATCCGTTGGGCTTCTTTGGACCAAGATCGTCTCCTTCATCCAGTTTCGTCCTCCCATTTGATCCGTTGGGCTTCTTTGCACCAAGTTCGTCTCGTTCGTCCATCTTCGTCCTCCCATTTGATCCCTAGGCCTTCTTTGGACCAAGTTCGTCTCGTTCGTCCATTTTCGTCCTCCCATTTGATCCGTAGGCATTCTTTGGACCAAGTTCGTCTCGTTCGTCCATCTTCGTCCACCCATTTGATCCGTAGGCCTTCTTTGGACCAAGTTCGTCTCGTTCGACCATCTTCGTCCTCCCATTTGATCCGTAGGCATTCTTTGGACCAAGTTCATCTCCTTCATCCAGTTTCGTCCTCCCATTTGATCCGTTGGGCTTCTTTGCACCAAGTTCGTCTCGTTCGTCCATCTTCGTCCTCCCATTTGATCCCTAGGCCTTCTTTGGACCAAGTTCGTCTCGTTCGACCATCTTCGTCCTCCCATTTGATCCCTAGGCCTTCTTTGGACCAAGTTCGTCTCGTTCGTCCATCTTCGTCCACCCATTTGATCCGTAGGCCTTCTTTGGACCAAGTTCGTCTCGTTCCTCCTTTTTCGTTCTCCTATTTGATCCGTAGGCATTGTTTGGACCAAGTTCGTCTCCTTCTTCCAGTTTCGTCCTCCCATTTGATCCGTTGGGCTTCTTTGCACCAAGTTCGTCTCATTCGTCCATCTTCGTCCTCCCATTTGATCCCAAGGCCTTCTTTGGACCAAGTTCGTCTCGTTCGTCCATCTTCGTCCTCCCATTTGATCCCTAGGCCTTCTTTGGATCAAGTTCCTCTCGTTCGTCCATCTTCGTCCACCCATTTGATCCGTACGCCTTCTTTGGACCAAGTTCGTCTCGTTCGACCATCTTCGTCCTCCCATTTGATCCGTAGGCATTCTTTGGACCAAGTTCATCTCCTTCATCCAGTTTCGTCCTCCCATTTGATCCGTTGGGCTTCTTTGCACCAAGTTCGTCTCGTTCGTCCATCTTCGTCCTCCCATTTGATCCGTAGGCATTCTTTGGACCAAGTTCGTCTCGTTCGTCCCTTTTCGTCCTCCCATTTGATCCGTAGGCCTTCTTTGGACCATGTTTGTCTCGTTCGTCCATCTTCGTCCTCCCATTTGACCCGTAGGCCTTCTTTGGACCAAGTTCGTCTCGTTCGACCATCTTCGTCCTCCCATTTGATCCCTAGGCCTTCTTTGGACCAAGTTTGTCTAGTTCGTCCATCTCCGTCCACCCATTTGATCCGTAGGCCTTCTTTGGACCAAGTTCGTCTCGTTCCTCCCTTTTCGTTCTCCCATTTGATCCGTAGGCATTCTTTGGACCAAGATCGTTCCTTCATCCAGTTTCGTCCTCCCATTTGATCCGCTGGGCTTCTTTGCACCAAGTTCGTCTCGTTCGTCCATCTTCGTCCTCCCATTTGATCCCTAGGCCTTCTTTGGACCAAGTTCGTCTCCTTCGTCCATCTTCGTCCTCCCATTTGATCCGTAGGCATTCTTTGGACCAAGTTCGTCTTGTTCGTCCCTTTTCGTCCTCCCATTTGATCCGTAGGCCTTCTTTGGACCATGTTTGTCTCGTTCGTCCCTCTTCGTCCTCCCATTTGATCCGTAGGCCTTCTTTGGACCAAGTTCGTCTCGTTCGACCATCTTCGTCCTCCCATTTGATCCCTAGGCCTTCTTTGGACCAAGTTCGTCTCGTTCGTCCATCTTCGTCCACCCATTTGATCCGTAGGCCTTTTTTGGACCAAGTTCGTCACGTTCCTCCCTTTTCGTTCTCCCATTTGATCCGTAGGCATTCTTTGGACCAAGTTCGTCTCGTTCGTCCATCTTCGTCCACCCATTTGATCCGTAGGCCTTCTTTGGACCAAGTTCGTCTCGTTCCTCCCTTTTCGTTCTCCCATTTGATCCGTTGGGCTTCTTTGGACCAAGTTCGTCTCGTTCGTCCATCTTCGTCCTCCCATTTGATCCGTAGGCCTTCTTTGGACCAAGTTGGTCTCGTTCGTCCATCTTCGTCCTCCCATTTGATCCGTTGGCCTTCTTTGGACCAAGTTCGTCTCGTTCGTCCATCTTCGTCCTCCCATTTGATCCGTAGGCCTTCTTTGGGCCAAGTTCGTCTCGTTTGTCCATCTTCGTCCTCCCATTTGATCCGTAGGCCTTCTTTCGACCAAGTTCGCCTCGTTCCTCCATCTTCGTCCTCCCATTTGATCCGTAGGCCTTCTTTGGACCAAGTTCGTCTCGTTCGTCCATCTTCGTCCTCCCATTTGATCCGTTGGCCTTCTTTGGACGAAGTTCGTCTCGTTCGTCCATCTTCGTCCTCCCATTTGATCCTTTGGGCTTCTTTGGACCAAGTTCGTCTCGTTCGTCCATCTTCGTCCTCCCATTTGATCCGTTGGGCTTCTTTGGACCAAGATCGTCTCCTTCATCCAGTTTCGTCCTCCCATTTGATCCGTTGGGCTTCTTTGCACCAAGTTCGTCTCGTTCGTCCATCTTCGTCCTCCCATTTGATCCCTAGGCCTTCTTTGGACCAAGTTCGTCTCGTTCGTCCATTTTCGTCCTCCCATTTGATCCGTAGGCATTCTTTGGACCAAGTTCGTCTCGTTCGTCCATCTTCGTCCACCCATTTGATCCGTAGGCCTTCTTTGGACCAAGTTCGTCTCGTTCGACCATCTTCGTCCTCCCATTTGATCCGTAGGCATTCTTTGGACCAAGTTCATCTCCTTCATCCAGTTTCGTCCTCCCATTTGATCCGTTGGGCTTCTTTGCACCAAGTTCGTCTCGTTCGTCCATCTTCGTCCTCCCATTTGATCCCTAGGCCTTCTTTGGACCAAGTTCGTCTCGTTCGACCATCTTCGTCCTCCCATTTGATCCCTAGGCCTTCTTTGGACCAAGTTCGTCTCGTTCGTCCATCTTCGTCCACCCATTTGATCCGTAGGCCTTCTTTGGACCAAGTTCGTCTCGTTCCTCCTTTTTCGTTCTCCTATTTGATCCGTAGGCATTGTTTGGACCAAGTTCGTCTCCTTCTTCCAGTTTCGTCCTCCCATTTGATCCGTTGGGCTTCTTTGCACCAAGTTCGTCTCATTCGTCCATCTTCGTCCTCCCATTTGATCCCAAGGCCTTCTTTGGACCAAGTTCGTCTCGTTCGTCCATCTTCGTCCTCCCATTTGATCCCTAGGCCTTCTTTGGATCAAGTTCCTCTCGTTCGTCCATCTTCGTCCACCCATTTGATCCGTACGCCTTCTTTGGACCAAGTTCGTCTCGTTCGACCATCTTCGTCCTCCCATTTGATCCGTAGGCATTCTTTGGACCAAGTTCATCTCCTTCATCCAGTTTCGTCCTCCCATTTGATCCGTTGGGCTTCTTTGCACCAAGTTCGTCTCGTTCGTCCATCTTCGTCCTCCCATTTGATCCGTAGGCATTCTTTGGACCAAGTTCGTCTCGTTCGTCCCTTTTCGTCCTCCCATTTGATCCGTAGGCCTTCTTTGGACCATGTTTGTCTCGTTCGTCCATCTTCGTCCTCCCATTTGACCCGTAGGCCTTCTTTGGACCAAGTTCGTCTCGTTCGACCATCTTCGTCCTCCCATTTGATCCCTAGGCCTTCTTTGGACCAAGTTTGTCTAGTTCGTCCATCTCCGTCCACCCATTTGATCCGTAGGCCTTCTTTGGACCAAGTTCGTCTCGTTCCTCCCTTTTCGTTCTCCCATTTGATCCGTAGGCATTCTTTGGACCAAGATCGTTCCTTCATCCAGTTTCGTCCTCCCATTTGATCCGCTGGGCTTCTTTGCACCAAGTTCGTCTCGTTCGTCCATCTTCGTCCTCCCATTTGATCCCTAGGCCTTCTTTGGACCAAGTTCGTCTCATTCGTCCATCTTCGTCCTCCCATTTGATCCGTAGGCATTCTTTGGACCAAGTTCGTCTTGTTCGTCCCTTTTCGTCCTCCCATTTGATCCGTAGGCCTTCTTTGGACCATGTTTGTCACGTTCGTCCCTCTTCGTCCTCCCATTTGATCCGTAGGCCTTCTTTGGACCAAGTTCGTCTCGTTCGACCATCTTCGTCCTCCCATTTGATCCCTAGGCCTTCTTTGGACCAAGTTCGTCTCGTTCGTCCATCTTCGTCCACCCATTTGATCCGTAGGCCTTTTTTGGACCAAGTTCGTCACGTTCCTCCCTTTTCGTTCTCCCATTTGATCCGTAGGCATTCTTTGGACCAAGTTCGTCTCGTTCGTCCATCTTCGTCCACCCATTTGATCCGTAGGCCTTCTTTGGACCAAGTTCGTCTCGTTCCTCCCTTTTCGTTCTCCCATTTGATCCGTTGGGCTTCTTTGGACCAAGTTCGTCTCGTTCGTCCATCTTCGTCCTCCCATTTGATCCGTAGGCCTTCTTTGGACCAAGTTCGTCTCGTTCGACCATCTTCGTCCTCCCATTTGATCCCTAGGCCTTCTTTGGACCAAGTTCGTCTCGTTCGTCCATCTTCGTCCACCCATTTGATCCGTAGGCCTTCTTTGGACCAAGTTCGTCTCGTTCCTCCTTTTTCGTTCTCCTATTTGATCCGTAGGCATTGTTTGGACCAAGTTCGTCTCCTTCTTCCAGTTTCGTCCTCCCATTTGATCCGTTGGGCTTCTTTGCACCAAGTTCGTCTCGTTCGTCCATCTTCGTCCTCCCATTTGATCCCAAGGCCTTCTTTGGACCAAGTTCGTCTCGTTCGTCCATCTTCGTCCTCCCATTTGATCCCTAGGCCTTCTTTGGATCAAGTTCCTCTCGTTCGTCCATCTTCGTCCACCCATTTGATCCGTAGGCCTTCTTTGGACCAAGTTCGTCTCGTTCGACCATCTTCGTCCTCCCATTTGATCCGTAGGCATTCTTTGGACCAAGTTCATCTCCTTCATCCAGTTTCGTCCTCCCATTTGATCCGTTGGGCTTCTTTGCACCAAGTTCGTCTCGTTCGTCCATCTTCGTCCTCCCATTTGATCCGTAGGCATTCTTTGGACCAAGTTCGTCTCGTTCGTCCCTTTTCGTCCTCCCATTTGATCCGTAGGCCTTCTTTGGACCATGTTTGTCTCGTTCGTCCATCTTCGTCCTCCCATTTGATCCGTAGGCCTTCTTTGGACCAAGTTCGTCTCGTTCGACCATCTTCGTCCTCCCATTTGATCCCTAGGCCTTCTTTGGACCAAGTTTGTCTAGTTCGTCCATCTCCGTCCACCCATTTGATCCGTAGGCCTTCTTTGGACCAAGTTCGTCTCGTTCCTCCCTTTTCGTTCTCCCATTTGATCCGTAGGCATTCTTTGGACCAAGATCGTCTCCTTCATCCAGTTTCGTCCTCCCATTTGATCCGCTGGGCTTCTTTGCACCAAGTTCGTCTCGTTCATCCATCTTCGTCCTCCCATTTGATCCCTAGGCCTTCTTTGGACCAAGTTCGTCTCCTTCGTCCATCTTCGTCCTCCCATTTGATTCGTAGGCATTCTTTGGACCAAGTTCGTCTCGTTCGTCCATCTTCGTCCACCCATTTGATCCGTAGGCCTTCTTTGGACCAAGTTCGTCTCGTTCGACCATCTTCGTCCTCCCATTTGATCCGTAGGCATTCTTTGGACCAAGTTCATCTCCTTCATCCAGTTTCGTCCTCCCATTTGATCCGTTGGGCTTCTTTGCACCAAGTTCGTCTCGTTCGTCCATCTTCGTCCTCCCATTTGATCCCTAGGCCTTCTTTGGACCAAGTTCGTCTCGTTCGACCATCTTCGTCCTCCCATTTGATCCCTAGGCCTTCTTTGGACCAAGTTCGTCTCGTTCGTCCATCTTCGTCCACCCATTTGATCCGTAGGCCTTCTTTGGACCAAGTTCGTCTCGTTCCTCCCTTTTCGTTCTCCCATTTGATCCGTTGGGCTTCTTTGGACCAAGTTCGTCTCGTTCGTCCATCTTCGTCCTCCCATTTGATCCGTAGGCCTTCTTTGGACCAAGTTCGTCTCGTTCGACCATCTTCGTCCTCCCATTTGATCCCTAGGCCTTCTTTGGACCAAGTTCGTCTCGTTTGTCCATCTTCGTCCACCCATTTGATCCGTAGGCCTTCTTTGGACCAAGTTCGTCTCGTTCGACCATCTTCGTCCTCCCATTTGATCCGTAGGCATTCTTTGGACCAAGTTCATCTCCTTCATCCAGTTTCGTCCTCCCATTTGATCCGTTGGGCTTCTTTGCACCAAGTTCGTCTCGTTCGTCCATCTTCGTCCTCCCATTTGATCCGTAGGCATTCTTTGGACCAAGTTCATCTCGTTCGTCCCTTTTCGTCCTCCCATTTGATCCGTAGGCCTTCTTTGGACCATGTTTGTCTCGTTCGTCCATCTTCGTCCTCCCATTTGATCCGTAGGCCTTCTTTGGACCAAGTTCGTCTCGTTCGACCATCTTCGTCCTCCCATTTGATCCCTAGGCCTTCTTTGGACCAAGTTTGTCTAGTTCGTCCATCTCCGTCCACCCATTTGATCCGTAGGCCTTCTTTGGACCAAGTTCGTCTCGTTCCTCCCTTTTCGTTCTCCCATTTGATCCGTAGGCATTCTTTGGACCAAGATCGTCTCCTTCATCCAGTTTCGTCCTCCCATTTGATCCGCTGGGCTTCTTTGCACCAAGTTCGTCTCGTTCGTCCATCTTCGTCCTCCCATTTGATCCCTAGGCCTTCTTTGGACCAAGTTCGTCTCCTTCGTCCATCTTCGTCCTCCCATTTGATCCGTAGGCATTCTTTGGACCAAGTTCGTCTCGTTCGTCCCTTTTCGTCCTCCCATTTGATCCGTAGGCCTTCTTTGGACCATGTTTGTCTCGTTCGTCCCTCTTCGTCCTCCCATTTGATCCGTAGGCCTTCTTTGGACCAAGTTCGTCTCGTTCGACCATCTTCGTCCTCCCATTTGATCCCTAGGCCTTCTTTGGACCAAGTTCGTCTCGTTCGTCCATCTTCGTCCACCCATTTGATCCGTAGGCCTTTTTTGGACCAAGTTCGTCACGTTCCTCCCTTTTCGTTCTCCCATTTGATCCGTAGGCATTCTTTGGACCAGGTTCGTCTCGTTCGTCCATCTTCGTTCACCCATTTGATCCGTAGGCCTTCTTTGGACCAAGTTCGTCTCGTTCCTCCCTTTTCGTTCTCCCATTTGATCCGTTGGGCTTCTTTGGACCAAGTTCGTCTCGTTCGTCCATCTTCGTCCTCCCATTTGATCCGTAGGCCTTCTTTGGACCAAGTTCGTCTCGTTCGACCATCTTCGTCCTCCCATTTGATCCCTTGGCCTTCTTTGGACCAAGTTCGTCTCGTTCGTCCATCTTCGTCCACCCATTTGATCCGTAGGCCTTCTTTGGACCAAGTTCGTCTCGTTCCTCTTTTTTCGTTCTCCTATTTGATCCGTAGGCATTGTTTGGACCAAGTTCGTCTCCTTCTTCCAGTTTCGTCCTCCCATTTGATCCGTTGGGCTTCTTTGCACCAAGTTCGTCTCGTTCGTCCATCTTCGTCCTCCCATTTGATCCCAAGGCCTTCTTTGGACCAAGTTCGTCTCGTTCGTCCATCTTCGTCCTCCCATTTGATCCCTAGGCCTTCTTTGGACCAAGTTCCTCTCGTTCGTCCATCTTCGTCCACCCATTTGATCCGTAGGCCTTCTTTGGACCAAGTTCGTCTCGTTCGACCATCTTCGTCCGCCCATTTGATCCGTAGGCATTCTTTGGACCAAGTTCATCTCCTTCATCCAGTTTCGTCCTCCCATTTGATCCGTTGGGCTTCTTTGCACCAAGTTCGTCTCGTTCGTCCATCTTCGTCCTCCCATTTGATCCCTAGGCCTTCTTTGGACCAAGTTCGCCTCGTTCGTCCATCTTCGCCCTCCCATTTGATCCGTCGGCATTCTTTGGACCAAGTTCGTCTCGTTCATCCCTTTTCGTCATCCCATTTGATCCGTAGGCCTTCTTTGGACCATGTTTGTCTCGTTCGTCCCTCTTCGTCCTCCCATTTGATCCGTAGGCCTTCTTTGGACCAAGTTCGTCTCGTTCGTCCATCTTCGTCCTCCCATTTGATCTGCTGGGCTTCTTTGGACCAAGTTCGTCTCGTTCGTCCATCTTCGTCCTCCCATTTGATCCGTAGGCCTTCTTTGGACCAAGTTCGTCTCGTTCGTCCATCTTTGTCCTCCCATTTGATCCATAGGCCTCCTTTGGACCAAGTTCATCTCGTTCGTCCATCTTCGTCCACCCATTTGATCCGTAGGCCTTCTTTGGACCAAGTTCGTCTCGTTCCTCCCTTTTCGTTCTCCCATTTGATCCGTAGGCATTCTTTGGACCAAGTTCGTCTCCTTCATCCAGTTTCGTCCTCCCATTTGATCCGTTGGGCTTCTTTGCACCAAGTTCGTCTCGTTCGTCCATCTTCGTCCTCCCATTTGATCCCTAGGCCTTCTTTGGACCAAGTTCGTCTCGTTCGTCCATCTTCGTCCTCCCATTTGATCCGTAGGCATTCTTTGGACCAAGTTCGTCTCGTTCGTCCCTTTTCGTCCTCCCATTTGATCCGTAGGCCTTCTTTGGACCATGTTTGTCTCGTTCGTCCCTCTTCGTCCTCCCATTTGATCCGTAGGCCTTCTTTGGACCAAGTTCGTCTTGTTCGTCCATCTTCGTCCTCCCATTTGATCCGCTGGGCTTCTTTGGACCAAGTTTGTCTCGTTCGTCCATCTTCGTCCTCCCATTTGATCTGTTGGGCTTCTTTGGACCAAGTTCGCCTCGTTCCTCTATCTTCGTCCTCCCATTTGATCCCTAGGCCTTCTTTGGACCAAGTTCGTCTCGTTTGTCCATCTTCGTCCTCCAATTTGATCCGTTGGGCTTCTTTGGACCAAGTTTGTCTCGTTCATCCATCTTCGTCCTCCCATTTGATCCGTAGGGCTTCTTTGGACCAAGTTCGTCTCGTTCGTCCATCTTCGTCCTCCCATTTGATCCGTAGGCCTTCTTTGGACCAAGTTCGTCTCGTTCGACCATCTTCGTCCTCCCATTTGATCCGTAGGCCTTCTTTGGACCATGTTCGTCTCGTTCGACCATCTTCGTCCTCCCATTTGATCCCTAGGCCTTCTTTGGACCAAGTTCGTCTCGTTCGTCCATCTTCGTCCACCCATTTGATCCGTAGGCCTTCTTTGGACCAAGTTCGTCTCGTTCCTCCTTTTTCGTTCTCCTATTTGATCCGTAGGCATTGTTTGGACCAAGTTCGTCTCCTTCTTCCAGTTTCGTCCTCCCATTTGATCCGTTGGGCTTCTTTGCACCAAGTTCGTCTCGTTCGTCCATCTTCGTCCTCCCATTTGATCCCAAGGCCTTCTTTGGACCAAGTTCGTCTCGTTCGACCATCTTCGTCCTCCCATTTGATCCGTAGGCATTCTTTGGACCAAGTTCATCTCCTTCATCCAGTTTCGTCCTCCCATTTGATCCGTTGGGCTTCTTTGCACCAAGTTCGTCTCGTTCGTCCATCTTCGTCCTCCCATTTGATCCGTAGGCATTCTTTGGACCAAGTTCGTCTCGTTCGTCCCTTTTCGTCCTCCCATTTGATCCGTAGGCCTTCTTTGGACCATGTTTGTCTCGTTCGTCCCTCTTCGTCCTCCCATTTGATCCGTAGGCCTTCTTTGGACCAAGTTCGTCTTGTTCTACCACCTTCGTCCTCCCATTTGATCCGTTGGAATTCTTTGGACCAAGTTTGTCTCGTTCGCCCATCGTCGTCCTCCCATTTGATCCGTAGGCCTTCTTTGGACCAAGTTCGCCTCGTTCCTCTATCTTCGTCCTCCCATTTGATCCCTAGGCCTTCTTTGGACCAAGTTCGTCTCGTTTGTCCATCTTCGTCCTCCAATTTGATCCGTTGGCCTTCTTTGGACCATGTTTGTCTCGTTCGTCCCTCTTCGTCCTCCCATTTGATCCGTAGGCCTTCTTTGGACCATGTTTGTCTCGTTCGTCCCTCTTCGTCCTCCCATTTGATCCGTAGGCCTTCTTTGGACCAAGTTCGTCTTGTTCGTCCATCTTCGTCCTCCCATTTGATCCGCTGGGCTTCTTTGGACCAAGTTTGTCTCGTTCGTCCATCTTCGTCCTCCCATTTGATCCGTAGGCCTTCTTTGGACCAAGTTCGTCTCGTTTGTCCATCTTCGTCCTCCCATTTGATCCGTAGGCATTCTTTGGACCAAGTTCATCTCGTTCGTCCCTTTTCGTCCTCCCATTTGATCCGTAGGCCTTCTTTGGACCATGTTTGTCTCGTTCGTCCCTCTTCGTCCTCCCATTTGATCCGTAGGCCTTCTTTGGACCAAGTTCGTCTTGTTCTACCACCTTCGTCCTCCCATTTGATCCGTTGGAATTCTTTGGACCAAGTTTGTCTCGTTCGCCCATCGTCGTCCTCCCTTTTGATCCGTAGGCCTTCTTTGGACCAAGTTCGCCTCGTTCCTCTATCTTCGTCCTCCCATTTGATCCCTAGGCCTTCTTTGGACCAAGTTCGTCTCGTTTGTCCATCTTCGTCCTCCAATTTGATCCGTTGGCCTTCTTTGGACCATGTTTGTCTCGTTCGTCCCTCTTCGTCCTCCCATTTGATCCCAAGGCCTTCTTTGGACCAAGTTCGTCTCGTTCGTCCATCTTCGTCCTCCCATTTGATCCGTAGGCATTCTTTGGACCAAGTTCATCTCCTTCATCCAGTTTCGTCCTCCCATTTGATCCGTTGGGCTTCTTTGCACCAAGTTCGTCTCGTTCGTCCATCTTCGTCCTCCCATTTGATCCCTAGGCCTTCTTTGGACCAAGTTCGCCTCGTTCGTCCATCTTCGCCCTCCCATTTGATCCGTAGGCATTCTTTGGACCAAGTTCGTCTCGTTCGTCCCTTTTCGTCCTCCCATTTGATCCGTAGGCCTTCTTTAGACTATGTTTGTCTCGTTCGTCCATCTTCGTCCTCCCATTTGATCCGTAGGCCTTCTTTGGACCAAGTTCGTCTCGTTCGACCATCTTCGTCCTCCCATTTGATCCCTAGGCCTTCTTTGGACCAAGTTCGTCTAGTTCGTCCATCTCCGTCCACCCATTTGATCCGTAGGCCTTCTTTGGACCAAGTTCGTCTCGTTCCTCCCTTTTCGTTCTCCCATTTGATCCGTAGGCATTCTTTGGACCAAGATCGTCTCCTTCATCCAGTTTCGTCCTCCCATTTGATCCGCTGGGCTTCTTTGCACCAAGTTCGTCTCGTTCGTCCATCTTCGTCCTCCCATTTGATCCCTAGGCCTTCTTTGGACCAAGTTCGTCTCCTTCGTGCATCTTCGTCCTCCCATTTGATCCGTAGGCATTCTTTGGACCAAGTTCGTCTCGTTCGTCCCTTTTCGTCCTCCCATTTGATCCATAGGCCTTCTTTGGACCATGTTTGTCTCGTTCGTCCCTCTTCGTCCTCCCATTTGATCCGTAGGCCTTCTTTGGACCATGTTTGTCTCGTTCGACCATCTTCGTCCTCCCATTTGATCCCTAGGCCTTCTTTGGACCAAGTTCGTCTCGTTCGTCCATCTTCGTCCACCCATTTGATCCATAGGCCTTTTTTGGACCAAGTTCGTCACGTTCCTCCCTTTTCGTTCTCCCATTTGATCCGTAGGCATTCTTTGGACCAAGTTCGTCTCGTTCGTCCATCTTCGTCCACCCATTTGATCCGTAGGCCTTCTTTGGACCAAGTTCGTCTCGTTCCTCCCTTTTCGTTCTCCCATTTGATCCGTTGGGCTTCTTTGGACCAAGTTCGTCTCGTTCGTCCATCTTCGTCCTCCCATTTGATCCGTAGGCCTTCTTTGGACCAAGTTCGTCTCGTTCGACCATCTTCGTCCTCCCATTTGATCCCTAGGCCTTCTTTGGACCAAGTTCGTCTCGTTCGTCCATCTTCGTCCACCCATTTGATCCGTAGGCCTTCTTTGGACCAAGTTCGTCTCGTTCCTCCTTTTTCGTTCTCCTATTTGATCCGTAGGCATTGTTTGGACCAAGTTCGTCTCCTTCTTCCAGTTTCGTCCTCCCATTTGATCCGTTGGGCTTCTTTGCACCAAGTTCGTCTCGTTCGTCCATCTTCGTCCTCCCATTTGATCCCAAGGCCTTCTTTGGACCAAGTTCGTCTCGTTCGTCCATCTTCGTCCTCCCATTTGATCCCTAGGCCTTCTTTGGACCAAGTTCCTCTCGTTCGTCCATCTTCGTCCACCCATTTGATCCGTAGGCCTTCTTTGGACCAAGTTCGTCTCGTTCGACCATCTTCGTCCTCCCATTTGATCCGTAGGCATTCTTTGGACCAAGTTCATCTCCTTCATCCAGTTTCGTCCTCCCATTTGATCCGTTGGGCTTCTTTGCACCAAGTTCGTCTCGTTCGTCCATCTTCGTCCTCCCATTTGATCCCTAGGCCTTCTTTGGACCAAGTTCGTCTCGTTCGTCCATCTTCGCCCTCCCATTTGATCCGTCGGCATTCTTTGGACCAAGTTCGTCTCGTTCATCCCTTTTCGTCATCCCATTTGATCCGTAGGCCTTCTTTGGACCATGTTTGTCTCGTTCGTCCCTCTTCGTCCTCCCATTTGATCCGTAGGCCTTCTATGGACCAAGTTCGTCTCGTTCGTCCCTTTTCGTCCTCCCATTTGATCCGTAGGCCTTCTTTAGACCATGTTTGTCTCGTTCGTCCATCTTCGTCCTCCCATTTGATCCGTAGGCCTTCTTTGGACCAAGTTCGTCTCGTTCGACCATCTTCGTCCTCCCATTTGATCCCTAGGCCTTCTTTGGACCAAGTTCGTCTCGTTCCTCCCTTTTCGTTCTCCCATTTGATCCGTAGGCATTCTTTGGACCAAGATCGTCTCCTTCATCCAGTTTCGTCCTCCCATTTGATCCGCTGGGCTTCTTTGCACCAAGTTCGTCTCGTTCGTCCATCTTCGTCCTCCCATTTGATCCCTAGGCCTTCTTTGGACCAAGTTCGTCTCCTTCGTGCATCTTCGTCCTCCCATTTGATCCGTAGGCATTCTTTGGACCAAGTTCGTCTCGTTCGTCCCTTTTCGTCCTCCCATTTGATCCATAGGCCTTCTTTGGACCATGTTTGTCTCGTTCGTCCCTCTTCGTCCTCCCATTTGATCCGTAGGCCTTCTTTGGACCATGTTTGTCTCGTTCGACCATCTTCGTCCTCCCATTTGATCCCTAGGCCTTCTTTGGACCAAGTTCGTCTCGTTCGACCATCTTCGTCCTCCCATTTGATCCGTAGGCATTCTTTGGACCAAGTTCATCTCCTTCATCCAGTTTCGTCCTCCCATTTGATCCGTTGGGCTTCTTTGCACCAAGTTCGTCTCGTTCGTCCATCTTCGTCCTCCCATTTGATCCGTAGGCCTTCTTTGGACCAAGTTCGTCTCGTTCGTCCATCTTCGTCCTCCCATTTGATCCGTAGGCATTCTTTGGACCAAGTTCATCTCCTTCATCCAGTTTCGTCCTCCCATTTGATCCGTTGGGCTTCTTTGCACCAAGTTCGTCTCGTTCGTCCATCTTCGTCCTCCCATTTGATCCGTAGGCATTCTTTGGACCAAGTTCGTCTCGTTCGTCCCTTTTCGTCCTCCCATTTGATCCGTAGGCCTTCTTTAGACCATGTTTGTCTCGTTCGTCCATCTTCGTCCTCCCATTTGATCCGTAGGCCTTCTTTGGACCAAGTTCGTCTCGTTCGACCATCTTCGTCCTCCCATTTGATCCCTAGGCCTTCTTTGGACCAAGTTCGTCTAGTTCGTCCATCTCCGTCCACCCATTTGATCCGTAGGCCTTCTTTGGACCAAGTTCGTCTCGTTCCTCCCTTTTCGTTCTCCCATTTGATCCGTAGGCATTCTTTGGACCAAGATCGTCTCCTTCATCCAGTTTCGTCCTCCCATTTGATCCGCTGGGCTTCTTTGCACCAAGTTCGTCTCGTTCGTCCATCTTCGTCCTCCCATTTGATCCCTAGGCCTTCTTTGGACCAAGTTCGTCTCCTTCGTGCATCTTCGTCCTCCCATTTGATCCGTAGGCATTCTTTGGACCAAGTTCGTCTCGTTCGTCCCTTTTCGTCCTCCCATTTGATCCATAGGCCTTCTTTGGACCATGTTTGTCTCGTTCGTCCCTCTTCGTCCTCCCATTTGATCCGTAGGCCTTCTTTGGACCATGTTTGTCTCGTTCGACCATCTTCGTCCTCCCATTTGATCCCTAGGCCTTCTTTGGACCAAGTTCGTCTCGTTCGTCCATCTTCGTCCACCCATTTGATCCGTAGGCCTTTTTTGGACCAAGTTCGTCACGTTCCTCCCTTTTCGTTCTCCCATTTGATCCGTAGGCATTCTTTGGACCAAGTTCGTCTCGTTCGTCCATCTTCGTCCACCCATTTGATCCGTAGGCCTTCTTTGGACCAAGTTCGTCTCGTTCCTCCCTTTTCGTTCTCCCATTTGATCCGTTGGGCTTCTTTGGACCAAGTTCGTCTCGTTCGACCATCTTCGTCCTCCCATTTGATCCGTAGGCATTCTTTGGACCAAGTTCGTCTCGTTCGTCCATCTTCGTCCACCCATTTGATCCGTAGGCCTTCTTTGGACCAAGTTCGTCTCGTTCCTCCTTTTTCGTTCTCCTATTTGATCCGTAGGCATTGTTTGGACCAAGTTCGTCTCCTTCTTCCAGTTTCGTCCTCCCATTTGATCCGTTGGGCTTCTTTGCACCAAGTTCGTCTCGTTCGTCCATCTTCGTCCTCCCATTTGATCCCAAGGCCTTCTTTGGACCAAGTTCGTCTCGTTCGTCCATCTTCGTCCTCCCATTTGATCCCTAGGCCTTCTTTGGACCAAGTTCCTCTCGTTCGTCCATCTTCGTCCACCCATTTGATCCGTAGGCCTTCTTTGGACCAAGTTCGTCTCGTTCGACCATCTTCGTCCTCCCATTTGATCCGTAGGCATTCTTTGGACCAAGTTCATCTCCTTCATCCAGTTTCGTCCTCCCATTTGATCCGTTGGGCTTCTTTGCACCAAGTTCGTCTCGTTCGTCCATCTTCGTCCTCCCATTTGATCCCTAGGCCTTCTTTGGACCAAGTTCGTCTCGTTCGTCCATCTTCGCCCTCCCATTTGATCCGTCGGCATTCTTTGGACCAAGTTCGTCTCGTTCATCCCTTTTCGTCATCCCATTTGATCCGTAGGCCTTCTTTGGACCATGTTTGTCTCGTTCGTCCCTCTTCGTCCTCCCATTTGATCCGTAGGCCTTCTATGGACCAAGTTCGTCTCGTTCGTCCATCTTCGTCCTCCCATTTGATCTGCTGGGCTTCTTTGGACCAAGTTCGTCTCGTTCGTCCATCTTCGTCCTCCCATTTGATCCGTAGGCCTTCTTTGGACCAAGTTCGTCTCGTTCGTCCATCTTTGTCCTCCCATTTGATCCATAGGCCTCCTTTGGACCAAGTTCGTCTCGTTCGTCTATCTTCGTCCACCCATTTGATCCGTAGGCCTTCTTTGGACCAAGTTCGTCTCGTTCCTCCCTTTTCGTTCTCCCATTTGATCCGTAGGCATTCTTTGGACCAAGTTCGTCTCCTTCATCCAGTTTCGTCCTCCCATTTGATCCGTTGGGCTTCTTTGCACCAAGTTCGTCTCGTTCGTCCATCTTCGTCCTCCCATTTGATCCCTAGGCCTTCTTTGGACCAAGTTCGTCTCGTTCGTCCATCTTCGTCCTCCCATTTGATCCGTAGGCATTCTTTGGACCAAGTTCGTCTCGTTCGTCCCTTTTCGTCCTCCCATTTGATCCGTAGGCCTTCTTTGGACCATGTTTGTCTCGTTCGTCCCTCTTCGTCCTCCCATTTGATCCGTAGGCATTCTTTGGACCAAGTTCGTCTCGTTCGTCCCTTTTCGCCCTCCCATTTGATCCGTAGGCCTTCTTTGGACCATGTTTGTCTCGTTCGTCCCTCTTCGTCCTCCCATTTGATCCGTAGGACTTCTTTGGACCAAGTTCGTCTTGTTCTGCCACCTTCGTCCTCCCATTTGATCCGTTGGAATTCTTTGGACCAAGTTTGTCTCGTTCGCCCATCGTCGTCCTCCCATTTGATCCGTAGGCCTTCTTTGGACCAAGTTCGCCTCGTTCCTCTATCTTCGTCCTCCCATTTGATCCCTAGGCCTTCTTTGGACCAAGTTCGTCTCGTTTGTCCATCTTCGTCCTCCAATTTGATCCGTTGGCCTTCTTTGGACCATGTTTGTCTCGTTCGTCCCTCTTCGTCCTCCCATTTGATCCGTAGGCCTTCTTTGGACCAAGTTCGTCTTGTTCGTCCATCTTCGTCCTCCCATTTGATCCGCTGGGCTTTTTTGGACCAAGTTCGTCTCGTTCGTCCATCTTCGTCCACCCATTTGATCCGTAGGCCTTCTTTGGACCAAGATCGTCACGTTCCTCCCTTTTCGTTCTCCCATTTGATCCGTAGGCATTCTTTGGACCAAGTTCGTCTCGTTCGTCCATCTTCGTCCACCCATTTGATCCGTAGGCCTTCTTTGGACCAAGTTCGTCTCGTTCCTCCCTTTTCGTTCTCCCATTTGATCGTAGGCATTCTTTGGACCAAGTTCGTCTCCTTCATCCAGTTTCGTCCTCCCATTTGATCCGTTGGGCTTCTTTGCACCAAGTTCGTCTCGTTCGTCCATCTTCGTCCTCCCATTTGATCCCTAGGCCTTCTTTGGACCAAGTTCGTCTCGTTCGTCCATCTTCGTCCTCCCATTTGATCCGTAGGCATTCTTTGGACCAAGTTCGTCTCGTTCGTCCCTTTTCGTCCTCCCATTTGATCCGTAGGCCTTCTTTGGACCATGTTTGTCTCGTTCGTCCCTCTTCGTCCTCCCATTTGATCCGTAGGACTTCTTTGGACCAAGTTCGTCTTGTTCTACCACCTTCGTCCTCCCATTTGATCCGTTGGAATTCTTTGGACCAAGTTTGTCTCGTTCGCCCATCGTCGTCCTCCCATTTGATCCGTAGGCCTTCTTTGGACCATGTTCGTCTCGTTCCTCTATCTTCGTCCTCCCATTTGATCCCAAGGCCTTCTTTGGACCAAGTTCGTCTCGTTTGTCCATCTTCGTCCTCCAATTTGATCCGTTGGCCTTCTTTGGACCATGTTTGTCTCGTTCGTCCCTCTTCGTCCTCCCATTTGATCCGTAGGCCTTCTTTGGACCAAGTTCGTCTTGTTCGTCCATCTTCGTCCTCCCATTTGATCCGCTGGGCTTCTTTGGACCAAGTTTGTCTCGTTCGTCCATCTTCGTCCTCCCATTTGATCCGTTGGGCTTCTTTGGACCAAGTTCGTCTCGTTCGTCCATCTTCGTCCTCCCATTTGATCCGTAGGCCTTCTTTGGACCAAGTTCGTCTCGTTCGACCATCTTCGTCCTCCCATTTTATCCGTAGGCCTTCTTTGGACCAAATTCGTCTCGTTCGTCCATCTTCGTCCACCCATTTGATCCGTAGGCCTTCTTTGGACCAAGTTCGTCTCGTTCGTCCATCTTCGTCCACCCATTTGATCCGTAGGCCTTCTTTGGACCAAGTTCATCTCCTTCAT
>BRZY01000065.1:0-20000 GCA_030159175.1 Glycyrrhiza uralensis | reverse complement strand
TTTGATCCGTTGGGCTTCTTTGCACCAAGTTCGTCTCGTTCGTCCATCTTTGTCCTCCCATTTGATCCCTAGGACTTCTTTGGACCAAGTTCGTCTCGTTCGTCCATCTTCGTCCTCCCATTTGATCCCTAGGCCTTCTTTTGACCAAGTTCGCCTCGTTCCTCCATGTTCGTCCACCCATTTGATCCGTTGGGCTTCTTTGGACCAAGTTCGTCTCGTTGGTCCATCTTCGTCCTACCATTTGCTCCGTAGGCCTTCTTTGGACCAAGTTCGCCTCGTTCGTCCATCTTCGTCTTCCCATTTGATCCGTAGGCCTTCTTTGGACCAAGTTCGTCTCGTTCGTCCATCTTCGTCCTTCCATTTGATCCTTAGGCCTTCTTTGGACGAAGTTCGCCTCGTTCCTCCATCTTCGTCCACGCGTTCGTCCATCTTCGTCCTCCCATTTGATCCGTTGGGCTTCCTTGCACCAAGTTCGTCACGTTCGTCCATCTTCGTCCTCCCATTTGATCCCTAGGCCTTCTTTGGACCAAGTTCGTTTCGTTCGTCCATCTTCGCCCTCCCATTTGATCCGTTGGCCTTCTTTGGACCAAGTTCGTCTCGTTCGTCCATCTTCGTCCTCCCATTTGATCCCTAGGCCTTCTTTGGACCAAGTTCGTCTCGTTCGTCCATCTTCGCCCTCCCATTTGATCCGTTGGCCTTCTTTGGAGCAAGTTCGTCTCGTTCGTCCATCTTCATCCTCCCATTTGATCCCTAGGCCTTCTTTGGACCAAGTTCGTCTCGTTCGTCCATCTTCGTCCTCCCATTTGATCCCTAGGCCTTCTTTGGCCCAAGTTCGTCTGGTTCGTCTCGTTCGTCCATCTTCCTCCTCCCATTTGCTCCGTTGGCCTTCTTTGGACCAAGTTCGCCTCGTTCGTCCATCTTCGTCCTCCCATTTGATCCCTAGGCCATCTTTGGACCAAGTTCGTCTGGTTCGTCCATCTTCGTCCACCCATTTGATCCCTAGGCCATCTTTGGACCAAGTTCGTCTGGTTCGTCCATCTTCGTCCTTCCATTTGATCCGTAGGCCTTCTTTGGAGCAAGTTCGTCTCGTTCGTCCATCTTCGTCCTCCCATTTGATCCCTAGGCCTTCTTTGGACCAAGTTTGCCTCGTTCCTCCATGTTCGTCCTCCCATTTGATCCGTTGGGCTTCTTTGGACCAAGTTCGTCTCGTTCGTCCATCTTCGTCCTACCATTTGCTCCGTAGGCCTTCTTTGGACCAAGTTCGCCTCGTTCATCCATCTTCGTCTTCCCATTTGATCCGTAGGCCTTCTTTGGACCAAGTTCGTCTCGTTCGTCCATCTTCGTCCTTCCATTTGATCCTTAGGCCTTCTTTGGACGAAGTTCGCCTCGTTCCTCCATCTTCGTCCACGCGTTCGTCCATCTTCGTCCTCCCATTTGATCCGTTGGGCTTCCTTGCACCAAGTTCGTCTCGTTCGTCCATCTTCGTCCTCCCATTTGATCCCTAGGCCTTCTTTGGACCAAGTTCGTCTCGTTCGTCCATCTTCATCCTCCCATTTGATCCGTTGGGCTTCTTTGCACCAAATTCGTCTCGTTCGTCCATCTTCGCCCTCCCATTTGATCCGTTGGCCTTCTTTGGAGCAAGTTCGTCTCGTTCGTCCATCTTCATCCTCCCATTTGATCCCTAGGCCTTCTTTGGACCAAGTTCGTCTCGTTCGTCCATCTTCGTCCTCCCATTTGATCCCTAGGCCTTCTTTGGCCCAAGTTCGTCTGGTTCGTCTCGTTCGTCCATCTTCCTCCTCCCATTTGCTCCGTTGGCCTTCTTTGGACCAAGTTCGCCTCGTTCGTCCATCTTCGTCCTCCCATTTGATCCCTAGGCCATCTTTGGACCAAGTTCGTCTGGTTCGTCCATCTTCGTCCTCCCATTTGATCCCTCGGCCATCTTTGGACCAAGTTCGTCTGGTTCGTCCATCTTCGTCCTCCCATTTGATCCGTAGGCCTTCTTTGGAGAAAGTTCGTCTCGTTCGTCCATCTTCTTCCTCCCATTTGATCCCTAGGCCTTCTTTGGACCAAGTTTGTCTCGTTCGTCCATCTTCGTCCTCCCATTTGATCCCTAGGCCTTCTTTGGCCCAAGTTCGTCTCGTTCGTCTATCTTCCTCCTCCCATTTGCTCCGTAGGCCTTCTTTGGACCAAGTTCGCCTCGTTCGTCCATCTTCGTCCTCCCATTTGATCCCTAGGCCATCTTTGGACCAAGTTCGTCTGGTTCGTCCATCTTCGTCCACCCATTTGATCCGTAGGCCTTCTTTGGACCAAGTTCGTCTCGTTCATCCCTTTTCGTCCTCCCATTTGATCCGTTGGGCTTCTTTGCACCAAGTTCGTCTCGTTCGTCCATCTTTGTCCTCCCATTTGATCCCTAGGACTTCTTTGGACCAAGTTCGTCTCGTTCGTCCATCTTCGTCCTCCCATTTGATCCCTAGGCCTTCTTTGGACCAAGTTCGCCTCGTTCCTCCATGTTCGTCCACCCATTTGATCCGTTGGGCTTCTTTGGACCAAGTTCGTCTCGTTCGTCCATCTTCGTCCTACCATTTGCTCCGTAGGCCTTCTTTGGACCAAGTTCGCCTCGTTCGTCCATCTTCGTCTTCCCATTTGATCCGTAGGCCTTCTTTGGACCAAGTTCGTCTCGTTCGTCCATCTTCGTCCTTCCATTTAATCCTTAGGCCTTCTTTGGACGAAGTTCGCCTCGTTCCTCCATCTTCGTCCACGCGTTCGTCCATCTTCGTCCTCCCATTTGATCCGTTGGGCTTCCTTGCACAAAGTTCGTCACGTTCGTCCATCTTCGTCCTCCCATTTGATCCCTAGGCCTTCTTTGGACCAAGTTCGTCTCGTTCGTCCATCTTCGCCCTCCCATTTGATCCATTGGCCTTCTTTGGACCAAGTTCGTCTCGTTCGTCCATCTTCGTCCTCCCATTTGATCCCTAGGCCTTCTTTGGACCAAGTTCATCTCGTTCGTCCATCTTCGCCCTCCCATTTGATCCGTTGGGCTTCCTTGCACCAAGTTCGTCTCGTTCGTCGATCTTCGTCCTCCCATTTGATCCCTAGGCCTTCTTTGGACCAAGTTCGTCTCGTTCGTCCATCTTCATCCTCCCATTTGATCCGTTGGGCTTCTTTGCACCAAATTCGTCTCGTTCGTCCATCTTCGCCCTCCCATTTGATCCGTTGGCCTTCTTTGGAGCAAGTTCGTCTCGTTCGTCCATCTTCATCCTCCCATTTGATCCCTAGGCCTTCTTTGGACCAAGTTCGTCTCGTTCGTCCATCTTCGTCCTCCCATTTGATCCCTAGGCCATCTTTGGCCCAAGTTCGTCTGGTTCGTCTCGTTCGTCCATCTTCCTCCTCCCATTTGCTCCGTTGGCCTTCTTTGGACCAAGTTCGCCTCGTTCGTCCATCTTCGTCCTCCCATTTGATCCCTAGGCCATCTTTGGACCAAGTTCGTCTGGTTCGTCCATCTTCGTCCTCCCATTTGATCCCTAGGCCATCTTTGGACCAAGTTCGTCTGGTTCGTCCATCTTCGTCCTCCCATTTGATCCGTAGGCCTTCTTTGGAGCAAGTTCGTCTCGTTCGTCCATCTTCATCCTCCCATTTGATCCCTAGGCCTTCTTTGGACCAAGTTCGTCTCGTTCGTCCATCTTCGTCCTCCCATTTGATCCCTAGGCCTTCTTTGGCCCAAGTTCGTCTCGTTCGTCTATCTTCCTCCTCCCATTTGCTCCGTAGGCCTTCTTTGGACCAAGTTCGCCTCGTTCGTCCATCTTCGTCCTCCCATTTGATCCCTAGGCCATCTTTGGACCAAGTTCGTCTGGTTCGTCCATCTTCGTCCACCCATTTGATCCGTAGGCCTTCTTTGGACCAAGTTCGTCTCGTTCATCCCTTTACGTCCTCCCATTTGATCCGTTGGGCTTCTTTGCACCAAGTTCGTCTCGTTCGTCCATCTTTGTCCTCCCATTTGATCCCAAGGACTTCTTTGGACCAAGTTCGTCTCGTTCGTCCATCTTCGTCCTCCCATTTGATCCCTAGGCCTTCTTTGGACCAAGTTCGCCTCGTTCCTCCATGTTCGTCCACCCATTTGATCCGTTGGGCTTCTTTGGACCAAGTTCGTCTCGTTCGTCCATCTTCGTCCTACCATTTGCTCCGTAGGCCTTCTTTGGACCAAGTTCGCCTCGTTCGTCCATCTTCGTCTTCCCATTTGATCCGTAGGCCTTCTTTGGACCAAGTTCGTCTCGTTCGTCCATCTTCGTCCTTCCATTTGATCCTTAGGCCTTCTTTGGACGAAGTTCGCCTCGTAACTCCATCTTCGTCCACGCGTTCGTCCAATTTCGTCCTCCCATTTGATCCGTTGGGCTTCCTTGCACCAAGTTCGTCTCGTTCGTCCATCTTCGTCCTCCCATTTGATCCCTAGGCCTTCTTGGGACCAAGTTCGTCTCGTTCGTCCATCTTCATCCTCCCATTTGATCCGTTGGGCTTCTTTGCACCAAATTCGTCTCGTTCGTCCATCTTCGCCCTCCCATTTGATCCGTTGGCCTTCTTTGGAGCAAGTTCGTCTCGTTCGTCCATCTTCATCCTCCCATTTGATCCCTAGGCCTTCTTTGGACCAAGTTCATCTCGTTCGTCCATCTTCGTCCTCCCATTTGATCCCTAGGCCTTCTTTGGCCCAAGTTCGTCTGGTTCGTCTCGTTCGTCCATCTTCCTCCTCCCATTTGCTCCGTTGGCCTTCTTTGGACCAAGTTCGCCTCGTTCGTCCATCTTCGTCCTCCCATTTGATCCCTAGGCCATCTTTGGACCAAGTTCGTCTGGTTCGTCCATCTTCGTCCTCCCATTTGATCCCTAGGCCATCTTTGGACCAAGTTCGTCTGGTTCGTCCATCTTCGTCCTCCCATTTGATCCGTAGGCCTTCTTTGGAGCAAGTTCGTCTCGTTCGTCCATCTTCCTCCTCCCATTTGATCCCTAGGCCTTCTTTGGCCCAAGTTCGTCTCGTTCGTCTATCTTCCTCCTGCCATTTACTCTGTAGGCCTTCTTTGGACCAAGTTCGCCTCGTTCGTCCATCTTCGTCCTCCCATTTGATCCCTAGGCCATCTTTGGACCAAGTTCGTCTGGTTCGTCCATCTTCGTCCACCCATTTGATCCGTAGGCCTTCTTTGGACCAAGTTCGTCTCGTTCATCCCTTTTCGTCCTCCCATTTGATCCGTTGGGCTTCTTTGCACCAAGTTCGTCTCGTTCGTCCATATTCGTCCTCCCATTTGATCCCTAGGCCTTCTTTGGACCAAGTTCGCCTCGTTCCTCCATGTTCGTCCTCCCATTTGATCCCTAGGCCTTCTTTGGACCAAGTTCGTCTCGTTCGTCCATCTTCGTCCTCCCATTTGCTCCGTAGGCCTTCTTTGGACCAAGTTCGCCTCGTTCCTCCATCTTCGTCCTCCCATTTGATCCCTAGGCCTTTGTTTGGACCAAGTTCGTCTCGTTCCTCCATCTTCGTCCTCCCATTTGATCCGTTGGCCTTCTCTGGACCAAGTTCGTCTCGTTCGTCCATATTCGTCCTCCCATTTGATCCCTAGGCCTTCTTTGGACCAAGTTCGCCTCGTTCCTCCATGTTCGTCCTCCCATTTGATCCCTAGGCCTTCTTTGGACCAAGTTCGTCTCGTTCGTCCATCTTCGTCCTCCCATTTGCTCCGTAGGCCTTCTTTGGACCAAGTTCGCCTCGTTCCTCCATCTTCGTCCTCCCATTTGATCCCTAGGCCTTCTTTGGACCATGTTCGCCTCGTTCCTCCATCTTCGTCCACCCATTTGATCCGTAGGCCTTCTTTGGACCAAGTTCGTCTCGTTCATCCCTTTTCGTCCTCCCATTTGATCCGTTGGGCTTCTTTGCACCAAGTTCGTCTCGTTCGTCCATCTTCGTCCTCCGATTTGATCCCTAGGACTTCTTTGGACCAAGTTCGTCTCGTTCGTCCATCTTCGTCCTCCCATTTGCTCCCTAGGCCTTCTTTGGACCAAGTTTGCCTCGTTCCTCCATGTTCGTCCTCCCATTTGATCCGTTGGGCTTCTTTGGACCAAGTTCGTCTCGTTCGTCCTACCATTTGCTCCGTAGGCCTTCTTTGGACCAAGTTCGCCTCGTTCGTCCATCTTCGTCTTCCCATTTGATCCGTAGGCCTTCTTTGGACCAAGTTCGTCTCGTTCGTCCATCTTCGTCCTTCCATTTGATCCTTAGGCCTTCTTTGGACGAAGTTCGCCTCGTTCCTCCATCTTCGTCCACGCGTTCGTCCATCTTCGTCATCCCATTTGATCTGTTGGGCTTCCTTGCACCAAGTTCGTCTCGTTCGTCCATCTTCGTCCTCCCACTTGATCCCTAGGCCTTCTTTGGACCAAGTTCGTCTCGTTCGTCCATCTTCATCCTCCCATTTGATCCGTTGGGCTTCTTTGCACCAAATTCGTCTCGTTCGTCCATCTTCGCCCTCCCATTTGATCCGTTGGCCTTCTTTGGAGCAAGTTCGTCTCGTTCGTCCATCTTCATCCTCCCATTTGATCCCTAGGCCTTCTTTGGACCAAGTTCGTCTCGTTCGTCCATCTTCGTCCTCCCATTTGATCCCTAGGCCTTCTTTGGCCCAAGTTCGTCTGGTTCGTCTAGTTCGTCCATCTTCCTCCTCCCATTTGCTCCGTTGGCCTTCTTTGGACCAAGTTCGCCTCGTTCGTCCATCTTCGTCCTCCCATTTGATCCATAGGCCATCTTTGGACCAAGTTCGTCTGGTTCGTCCATCTTCGTCCTCCCATTTGATCCCTAGGCCATCTTTGGACCAAGTTCGTCTGGTTCGTCCATCTTCGTCCTCCCATTTGATCCGTAGGCCTTCTTTGGAGCAAGTTCGTCTCGTTCGTCCATCTTCATCCTCCCATTTGATCCCTAGGCCTTCTTTAGACCAAGTTCGTCTCGTTCGTCCATCTTCGTCTTCCCATTTGATCCGTAGGCCTTCTTTGGACCAAGTTCGTCTCGTTCGTCCATCTTCGTCCTTCCATTTGATCCTTAGGCCTTCTTTGGACGAAGTTCGCCTCGTTCCTCCATCTTCGTCCACGCGTTCGTCCATCTTCGTCCACGCGTTCGTCCATCTTCGTCCTCCCATTTGATCTGTTGGGCTTCCTTGCACCAAGTTCGTCTCGTTCGTCCATCTTCGTCCTCCCATTTGATCGCTAGGCCTTCTTTGGACCAAGTTCGTCTCGTTCGTCCATCTTCATCCTCCCATTTGATCCGTTGGGCTTCTTTGCACCAAATTTGTCTCGTTCGTCCATCTTCGCCCTCCCATTTGATCCGTTGGCCTTCTTTGGAGCAAGTTCGTCTCGTTCGTCCATCTTCATCCTCCCATTTGATCCCTAGGCCTTCTTTGGACCAAGTTCGTCTCGTTCGTCCATCTTCGTCCTCCCATTTGATCCCTAGGCATTCTTTGGCCCAAGTTCGTCTGGTTCGTCTCGTTCGTCCATCTTCCTCCTCCCATTTGCTCCGTTGGCCTTCTTTGGACCAAGTTCGCCTCGTTCGTCCATCTTCGTCCTCCCATTTGATCCATAGGCCATCTTTGGACCAAGTTCGTCTCGTTCGTCCATCTTCGTCCTCCCATTTGATCCCTAGGCCTTCTTTGGCCCAAGTTCGTCTCGATCGTCTATCTTCCTCCTCCCATTTGCTCCGTAGGCCTTCTTTGGACCAAGTTCGCCTCGTTCGTCCATCTTCGTCCTCCCATTTGATCCCTAGGCCATCTTTGGACCAAGTTCGTCTGGTTCGTCCATCTTCGTCCACCCATTTGATCCGTAGGCCTTCTTTGGACCAAGTTCGTCTCGTTCATCCCTTTTCGTCCTCCCATTTGATCCGTTGGGCTTCTTTGCACCAAGTTCGTCTCGTTCGTCCATATTCGTCCTCCCATTTGATCCCTAGGCCTTCTTTGGACCAAGTTCGCCTCGTTCCTCCATGTTCGTCCTCCCATTTGATCCCTAGGCCTTCTTTGGACCAAGTTCGTCTCGTTCGTCCATCTTCGTCCTCCCATTTGCTCCGTAGGCCTTCTTTGGACCAAGTTCGCCTCGTTCCTCCATCTTCGTCCTCCCATTTGATCCCTAGGCCTTTGTTTGGACCAAGTTCGTCTCGTTCCTCCATCTTCGTCCTCCCATTTGATCCGTTGGCCTTCTTTGGACCAAGTTCGTCTCGTTCGTCCATCTTCGCCCTCCCATTTGATCCGTTGGCCTTCTTTGGAGCAAGTTCGTCTAGTTCGTCCATCTTCCTCCTCCCATTTGCTCCGTTGGCCTTCTTTGGACCAAGTTCGCCTCGTTCGTCCATCTTCGTCCTCCCATTTGATCCATAGGCCATCTTTGGACCAAGTTCGTCTGGTTCGTCCATCTTCGTCCTCCCATTTGATCCCTAGGCCATCTTTGGACCAAGTTCGTCTGGTTCGTCCATCTTCGTCCTCCCATTTGATCCGTAGGCCTTCTTTGGAGCAAGTTCGTCTCGTTCGTCCATCTTCATCCTCCCATTTGATCCCTAGGCCTTCTTTAGACCAAGTTCGTCTCGTTCGTCCATCTTCGTCTTCCCATTTGATCCGTAGGCCTTCTTTGGACCAAGTTCGTCTCGTTCGTCCATCTTCGTCCTTCCATTTGATCCTTAGGCCTTCTTTGGACGAAGTTCGCCTCGTTCCTCCATCTTCGTCCACGCGTTCGTCCATCTTCGTCCACGCGTTCGTCCATCTTCGTCCTCCCATTTGATCTGTTGGGCTTCCTTGCACCAAGTTCGTCTCGTTCGTCCATCTTCGTCCTCCCATTTGATCGCTAGGCCTTCTTTGGACCAAGTTCGTCTCGTTCGTCCATCTTCATCCTCCCATTTGATCCGTTGGGCTTCTTTGCACCAAATTTGTCTCGTTCGTCCATCTTCGCCCTCCCATTTGATCCGTTGGCCTTCTTTGGAGCAAGTTCGTCTCGTTCGTCCATCTTCATCCTCCCATTTGATCCCTAGGCCTTCTTTGGACCAAGTTCGTCTGGTTCGTCTAGTTCGTCCATCTTCCTCCTCCCATTTGCTCCGTTGGCCTTCTTTGGACCAAGTTCGCCTCGTTCCTCCATGTTCGTCCTCCCATTTGATCCCTAGGCCTTCTTTGGACCAAGTTCGTCTCGTTCGTCCATCTTCGTCCTCCCATTTGCTCCGTAGGCCTTCTTTGGACCAAGTTCGCCTCGTTCCTCCATCTTCGTCCTCCCATTTGATCCCTAGGCCTTCTTTGGACCATGTTCGCCTCGTTCCTCCATCTTCGTCCACCCATTTGATCCGTAGGCCTTCTTTGGACCAAGTTCGTCTCGTTCATCCCTTTTCGTCCTCCCATTTGATCCGTTGGGCTTCTTTGCACCAAGTTCGTCTCGTTCGTCCATCTTCGTCCTCCGATTTGATCCCTAGGACTTCTTTGGACCAAGTTCGTCTCGTTCGTCCATCTTCGTCCTCCCATTTGCTCCCTAGGCCTTCTTTGGACCAAGTTTGCCTCGTTCCTCCATGTTCGTCCTCCCATTTGATCCGTTGGGCTTCTTTGGACCAAGTTCGTCTCGTTCGTCCTACCATTTGCTCCGTAGGCCTTCTTTGGACCAAGTTCGCCTCGTTCGTCCATCTTCGTCTTCCCATTTGATCCGTAGGCCTTCTTTGGACCAAGTTCGTCTCGTTCGTCCATCTTCGTCCTTCCATTTGATCCTTAGGCCTTCTTTGGACGAAGTTCGCCTCGTTCCTCCATCTTCGTCCACGCGTTCGTCCATCTTCGTCATCCCATTTGATCTGTTGGGCTTCCTTGCACCAAGTTCGTCTCGTTCGTCCATCTTCGTCCTCCCACTTGATCCCTAGGCCTTCTTTGGACCAAGTTCGTCTCGTTCGTCCATCTTCATCCTCCCATTTGATCCGTTGGGCTTCTTTGCACCAAATTCGTCTCGTTCGTCCATCTTCGCCCTCCCATTTGATCCGTTGGCCTTCTTTGGAGCAAGTTCGTCTCGTTCGTCCATCTTCATCCTCCCATTTGATCCCTAGGCCTTCTTTGGACCAAGTTCGTCTCGTTCGTCCATCTTCGTCCTCCCATTTGATCCCTAGGCCTTCTTTGGCCCAAGTTCGTCTGGTTCGTCTAGTTCGTCCATCTTCCTCCTCCCATTTGCTCCGTTGGCCTTCTTTGGACCAAGTTCGCCTCGTTCGTCCATCTTCGTCCTCCCATTTGATCCATAGGCCATCTTTGGACCAAGTTCGTCTGGTTCGTCCATCTTCGTCCTCCCATTTGATCCCTAGGCCATCTTTGGACCAAGTTCGTCTGGTTCGTCCATCTTCGTCCTCCCATTTGATCCGTAGGCCTTCTTTGGAGCAAGTTCGTCTCGTTCGTCCATCTTCATCCTCCCATTTGATCCCTAGGCCTTCTTTAGACCAAGTTCGTCTCGTTCGTCCATCTTCGTCTTCCCATTTGATCCGTAGGCCTTCTTTGGACCAAGTTCGTCTCGTTCGTCCATCTTCGTCCTTCCATTTGATCCTTAGGCCTTCTTTGGACGAAGTTCGCCTCGTTCCTCCATCTTCGTCCACGCGTTCGTCCATCTTCGTCCACGCGTTCGTCCATCTTCGTCCTCCCATTTGATCTGTTGGGCTTCCTTGCACCAAGTTCGTCTCGTTCGTCCATCTTCGTCCTCCCATTTGATCGCTAGGCCTTCTTTGGACCAAGTTCGTCTCGTTCGTCCATCTTCATCCTCCCATTTGATCCGTTGGGCTTCTTTGCACCAAATTTGTCTCGTTCGTCCATCTTCGCCCTCCCATTTGATCCGTTGGCCTTCTTTGGAGCAAGTTCGTCTCGTTCGTCCATCTTCATCCTCCCATTTGATCCCTAGGCCTTCTTTGGACCAAGTTCGTCTCGTTCGTCCATCTTCGTCCTCCCATTTGATCCCTAGGCATTCTTTGGCCCAAGTTCGTCTGGTTCGTCTCGTTCGTCCATCTTCCTCCTCCCATTTGCTCCGTTGGCCTTCTTTGGACCAAGTTCGCCTCGTTCGTCCATCTTCGTCCTCCCATTTGATCCATAGGCCATCTTTGGACCAAGTTCGTCTCGTTCGTCCATCTTCGTCCTCCCATTTGATCCCTAGGCCTTCTTTGGCCCAAGTTCGTCTCGATCGTCTATCTTCCTCCTCCCATTTGCTCCGTAGGCCTTCTTTGGACCAAGTTCGCCTCGTTCGTCCATCTTCGTCCTCCCATTTGATCCCTAGGCCATCTTTGGACCAAGTTCGTCTGGTTCGTCCATCTTCGTCCACCCATTTGATCCGTAGGCCTTCTTTGGACCAAGTTCGTCTCGTTCATCCCTTTTCGTCCTCCCATTTGATCCGTTGGGCTTCTTTGCACCAAGTTCGTCTCGTTCGTCCATATTCGTCCTCCCATTTGATCCCTAGGCCTTCTTTGGACCAAGTTCGCCTCGTTCCTCCATGTTCGTCCTCCCATTTGATCCCTAGGCCTTCTTTGGACCAAGTTCGTCTCGTTCGTCCATCTTCGTCCTCCCATTTGCTCCGTAGGCCTTCTTTGGACCAAGTTCGCCTCGTTCCTCCATCTTCGTCCTCCCATTTGATCCCTAGGCCTTTGTTTGGACCAAGTTCGTCTCGTTCCTCCATCTTCGTCCTCCCATTTGATCCGTTGGCCTTCTTTGGACCAAGTTCGTCTCGTTCGTCCATCTTCGCCCTCCCATTTGATCCGTTGGCCTTCTTTGGAGCAAGTTCGTCTAGTTCGTCCATCTTCCTCCTCCCATTTGCTCCGTTGGCCTTCTTTGGACCAAGTTCGCCTCGTTCGTCCATCTTCGTCCTCCCATTTGATCCATAGGCCATCTTTGGACCAAGTTCGTCTGGTTCGTCCATCTTCGTCCTCCCATTTGATCCCTAGGCCATCTTTGGACCAAGTTCGTCTGGTTCGTCCATCTTCGTCCTCCCATTTGATCCGTAGGCCTTCTTTGGAGCAAGTTCGTCTCGTTCGTCCATCTTCATCCTCCCATTTGATCCCTAGGCCTTCTTTAGACCAAGTTCGTCTCGTTCGTCCATCTTCGTCTTCCCATTTGATCCGTAGGCCTTCTTTGGACCAAGTTCGTCTCGTTCGTCCATCTTCGTCCTTCCATTTGATCCTTAGGCCTTCTTTGGACGAAGTTCGCCTCGTTCCTCCATCTTCGTCCACGCGTTCGTCCATCTTCGTCCACGCGTTCGTCCATCTTCGTCCTCCCATTTGATCTGTTGGGCTTCCTTGCACCAAGTTCGTCTCGTTCGTCCATCTTCGTCCTCCCATTTGATCGCTAGGCCTTCTTTGGACCAAGTTCGTCTCGTTCGTCCATCTTCATCCTCCCATTTGATCCGTTGGGCTTCTTTGCACCAAATTTGTCTCGTTCGTCCATCTTCGCCCTCCCATTTGATCCGTTGGCCTTCTTTGGAGCAAGTTCGTCTCGTTCGTCCATCTTCATCCTCCCATTTGATCCCTAGGCCTTCTTTGGACCAAGTTCGTCTCGTTCGTCCATCTTCGTCCTCCCATTTGATCCCTAGGCATTCTTTGGCCCAAGTTCGTCTGGTTCGTCTCGTTCGTCCATCTTCCTCCTCCCATTTGCTCCGTTGGCCTTCTTTGGACCAAGTTCGCCTCGTTCGTCCATCTTCGTCCTCCCATTTGATCCATAGGCCATCTTTGGACCAAGTTCGTCTCGTTCGTCCATCTTCGTCCTCCCATTTGATCCCTAGGCCTTCTTTGGCCCAAGTTCGTCTCGATCGTCTATCTTCCTCCTCCCATTTGCTCCGTAGGCCTTCTTTGGACCAAGTTCGCCTCGTTCGTCCATCTTCGTCCTCCCATTTGATCCCTAGGCCATCTTTGGACCAAGTTCGTCTGGTTCGTCCATCTTCGTCCACCCATTTGATCCGTAGGCCTTCTTTGGACCAAGTTCGTCTCGTTCATCCCTTTTCGTCCTCCCATTTGATCCGTTGGGCTTCTTTGCACCAAGTTCGTCTCGTTCGTCCATATTCGTCCTCCCATTTGATCCCTAGGCCTTCTTTGGACCAAGTTCGCCTCGTTCCTCCATGTTCGTCCTCCCATTTGATCCCTAGGCCTTCTTTGGACCAAGTTCGTCTCGTTCGTCCATCTTCGTCCTCCCATTTGCTCCGTAGGCCTTCTTTGGACCAAGTTCGCCTCGTTCCTCCATCTTCGTCCTCCCATTTGATCCCTAGGCCTTCTTTGGACCATGTTCGCCTCGTTCCTCCATCTTCGTCCACCCATTTGATCCGTAGGCCTTCTTTGGACCAAGTTCGTCTCGTTCATCCCTTTTCGTCCTCCCATTTGATCCGTTGGGCTTCTTTGCACCAAGTTCGTCTCGTTCGTCCATCTTCGTCCTCCCATTTGATCCCTAGGACTTCTTTGGACCAAGTTCGTCTCGTTCGTCCATCTTCGTCCTCCCATTTGATCCCTAGGCCTTCTTTGTACCAAGTTTGCCTCGTTCCTCCATGTTCGTCCTCCCATTTGATCCGTTGGGCTTCTTTGGACCAAGTTCGTCTCGTTCGTCCATCTTCCTCCTACCATTTGCTCCGTAGGCCTTCTTTGGACCAAGTTCGCCTCGTTCGTCCATCTTCGTCTTCCCATTTGATCCGTAGGCCTTCTTTGGACCAAGTTCGTCTCGTTCGTCCATCTTCGTCCTTCCATTTGATCCTTAGGCCTTCTTTGGACGAAGTTCGCCTCGTTCCTCCATCTTCGTCCACGCGTTCGTCCATCTTCGTCCTCCCATTTGATCTGTTGGGCTTCCTTGCACCAAGTTCGTCTCGTTCGTCCATCTTCGTCCTCCCATTTGATCCCTAGGCCTTCTTTGGACCAAGTTCGTCTCGTTCGTCCATCTTCATCCTCCCATTTGATCCGTTGGGCTTCTTTGCACCAAATTCGTCTCGTTCGTCCATCTTCGCCCTCCCATTTGATCCGTTGGCCTTCTTTGGAGCAAGTTCGTCTCGTTCGTCCATCTTCATCCTCCCATTTGATCCCTAGGCCTTCTTTGGACCAAGTTCGTCTCGTTCGTCCATCTTCGTCCTCCCATTTGATCCCTAGGCCTTCTTTGGCCCAAGTTCGTCTGGTTCGTCTCGTTCGTCCATCTTCCTCCTCCCATTTGCTCCGTTGGCCTTCTTTGGACCAAGTTCGCCTCGTTCGTCCATCTTCGTCCTCCCATTTGATCCATAGGCCATCTTTGGACCAAGTTCGTCTGGTTCGTCCATCTTCGTCCTCCCATTTGATCCCTAGGCCATCTTTGGACCAAGTTCGTCTGGTTCGTCCATCTTCGTCCTCCCATTTGATCCGTAGGCCTTCTTTGGAGCAAGTTCGTCTCGTTCGTCCATCTTCATCCTCCCATTTGATCCCTAGGCCTTCTTTAGACCAAGTTCGTCTCGTTCGTCCATCTTCGTCCTCCCATTTGATCCCTAGGCCTTCTTTGGCCAAAGTTCGTCTCGTTCGTCTATCTTCCTCCTCCCATTTGCTCCGTAGGCCTTCTTTGGACCAAGTTCGCCTCGTTCGTCCATCTTCGTCCTCCCATTTGATCCCTAGGCCATCTTTGGACCAAGTTCGTCTGGTTCGTCCATCTTCGTCTACCCATTTGATCCGTAGGCCTTCTTTGGACCAAGTTCGTCTCGTTCATCCCTTTTCGTCCTCCCATTTGATCCGTTGGGCTTCTTTGCACCAAGTTCGTCTCGTTCGTCCATCTTTGTCCTCCCATTTGATCCCTAGGACTTCTTTGGACCAAGTTCGTCTCGTTCGTCCATCTTCGTCCTCCCATTTGATCCCTAGGCCTTCTTTGGACCAAGTTCGCCTCGTTCCTCCATGTTCGTCCTCCCATTTGATCCGTTGGGCTTCTTTGGACCAAGTTCGTCTCGTTCGTCCATCTTCGTCCTACCATTTGCTCCGTAGGCCTTCTTTGGACCAAGTTCGCCTCGTTCGTCCATCTTCGTCTTCCCATTTGATCCGTAGGCCTTCTTTGGACCAAGTTCGTCTCGTTCGTCCATCTTCGTCCTTCCATTTGATCCTTAGGCCTTCTTTGGACGAAGTTCGCCTCGTTCCTCCATCTTCGTCCACGCGTTCGTCCATCTTCGTCCTCCCATTTGATCCGTTGGGCTTCCTTGCACCAAGTTCGTCTCGTTCGTCCATCTTCGTCCTCCCATTTGATCCCTAGGCCTTCTTTGGACCAAGTTCGTCTCGTTCGTCCATCTCTGCCCTCCCATTTGATCCGTTGGCCTTCTTTGGACCAAGTTCGTCTCGTTCGTCCATCTTCGTCCTCCCATTTGATCCCTAGGCCTTCTTTGGACCAAGTTCGTCTCGTTCGTCCATCTTCGCCCTCCCATTTGATCCGTTGGCCTTCTTTGGACCAAGTTCGTCTCGTTCGTCCATCATCGTCCTCCCATTTGATCCGTAGGCCTTCTTTGGACCAAGTTCGCCTCGTTCCTCCATCTTCGTCCTCCCATTTGATCCCTAGGCCTTCTTTGGACTAAGTTCGTCTCGTTCGTCCATCTTCGTCCTCCCATTTGATCCGTAGGCCTTCTTTGGACCAAGTTCGTCTCGTTCGTCCATCTTCGTCCTCCCTTTTGATCCCTAGGCCTTCTTTGGACCATGTTCGTCTCGTTCGTCCATCTTTGTCCTCCCATTTGATCCGTTGGCGTTCTTTGGACCAAGTTCGTCTCGTTCGTCCATCTTCGTCCTCCCATTTGATCCGTAGGCCTTCTTTGGAGCAAGTTCGTCTCGTTCGTCCATCTTCGTCCTCCCATTTGATCCGTTGGCCTTCTTTGGAGCAAGTTCGTCTCGTTCGTCCATCATCGTCCTCCCATTTGATCCGTAGGCCTTCTTTGGACCAAGTTCGCCTCGTTCCTCCATCTTCGTCCTCCCATTTGATCCCTAGGCCTTCTTTGGACCAAGTTCGTCTCGTTCGTCTATCTTCGTCCTCCCATTTGATCCGTAGGCCTTCTTTGGACCAAGTTCGTCTCGTTCGTCCATCTTCGTCCTCCCTTTTGATCCCTAGGCCTTCTTTGGACCAAGTTCGTCTCGTTCGTCCATCTTTGTCCTCCCATTTGATCCGTTGGCTTTCTTTGGACCAAGTTCGTCTCGTTCTTCCATCTTCGTCCTCCCATTTGATCTGTAGGCCTTCTTTGGAGCAAGTTCGTCTCGTTCGTCCATCTTCGTCCTCCCATTTGATCCCTAGGCCTTCTTTGGACCAAGTTCGTCTCGTTCGTCCATCTTCGTCCTCCCATTTGATCCCTAGGCCTTCTTTGGACCAAGTTCGTCTCGTTCGTCCATCTTCCTCCTCCCATTTGCTCCGTAGGCCTTCTTTGGGCCAAGTTCGCCTCGTTCGTCCATATTCGTCCTCCCATTTGATCCCTAGGCCATCTTTGGACCAAGTTCGTCTTGTTCGTCCATCTTCGTCCTCCCATTTGATCCGTTGGCCTTCTTTGGACCAAGTTCGTCTCGTTCGTCCATCTTCGTCCTCCCATTTGATCCGTAGGCCTTCTTTGGACCAAGTTCGCCTCGTTCCTCCATCTTCGTCATCCCATTTGATCCCTAGGCCTTCTTTGGACCAAGTTCTCCTCGTTCGTCCATCTTCGTCCTCCCATTTGATCCGTAGGCCTTCTTTGGACCAAGTTCGTCTGGTCCGTCCATCTTCGTCCTCCCATTTGATCCGTTGGCCTTCCTTGGACCAAGTTCGTCTCGTTCGTCCATCTTCGTCCACCCATTTGATGCGTAGGCCTTCTTTGGACCAAGTTCGTCTCGTTCGTCCATCTTCGTCCTCCCATTTGATCCCTAGGCATTCTTTGGACCAAGTTCGTCTCGTTCGTCCATCTTCGTCCTCCCATTTGATCCGTAGGCCTTCTTTGGACCATGTTCGCCTCGTTCCTCCATCTTCGTCATCCCATTTGATCCCTAGGCCTTCTTTGGACCAAGTTCTCCTCGTTCGTCCATCTTCGTCCTCCCATTTGATCCGTAGGCCTTCTTTGGACCAAGTTCGTCTGGTCCGTCCATCTTCGTCCTCCCATTTGATCCGTAGGCCTTCCTTGGACCAAGTTCGTCTCGTTCGTCCATCTTCGTCCACCCATTTGATGCGTAGGCCTTCTTTGGACCAAGTTCGTCTCGTTCGTCCATCTTCGTCCTCCCATTTGATCCCTAGGCATTCTTTGGACCAAGTTCGCCTCGTTCGTCCATCTTCGTCCTCCCATTTGATCCGTTGGCCTTCTTTGGAGCAAGTTCGTCTCGTTCGTCCATCTTCGTCCTCCCATTTGATCCGTTGGCCTTCTTTGGACCAAGTTCGTCTCGTTCGTCCATCTTTGTCCTCCCATTTGATCCCTAGGCCTTCTTTGGACCAAGTTCGTCTCGTTCCTCCATCTTCGTCCTCCCATTTGATCCGTTGGCCTTCTTTGGACCAAGTTCGTCTCGTTCGTCCATCTTCGTCCTCCCATTTGATCCGTAGGCCTTCTTTGGACCAAGTTCGCCTCGTTCCTCCATCTTCGTCATCCCATTTGATCCCTAGGCCTTCTTTGGACCAAGTTCTCCTCGTTCGTCCATCTTCGTCCTCCCATTTGATCCGTAGGCCTTCTTTGGACCAAGTTCGTCTGGTCCGTCCATCTTCGTCCTCCCATTTGATCCGTAGGCCTTCCTTGGACCAAGTTCGTCTCGTTCGTCCATCTTCGTCCACCCATTTGATGCGTAGGCCTTCTTTGGACCAAGTTCGTCTCGTTCGTCCATCTTCGTCCTCCCATTTGATCCCTAGGCATTCTTTGGACCAAGTTCGCCTCGTTCGTCCATCTTCGTCCTCCCATTTGATCCGTTGGCCTTCTTTGGAGCAAGTTCGTCTCGTTCGTCCATCTTCGTCCTCCCATTTGATCCGTTGGCCTTCTTTGGACCAAGTTCGTCTCGTTCGTCCATCTTCGTCCTCCCATTTGATCCCTAGGCCTTCTTTGGACCAAGTTCGTCTCGTTCGTCCATCTTCGCCCTCCCATTTGATCCGTTGGCCTTCTTTGGACCAAGTTCGTCTCGTTCGTCCATCATCGTCCTCCCATTTGATCCGTAGGCCTTCTTTGGACCAAGTTCGCCTCGTTCCTCCATCTTCGTCCTCCCATTTGATCCCTAGGCCTTCTTTGGACTAAGTTCGTCTCGTTCGTCCATCTTCGTCCTCCCATTTGATCCGTAGGCCTTCTTTGGACCTAGTTCGTCTCGTTCGTCCATCTTCGTCCTCCCTTTTGATCCCTAGGCCTTCTTTGGACCATGTTCGTCTCCTTCGTCCATCTTTGTCCTCCCATTTGATCCGTTGGCGTTCTTTGGACCAAGTTCGTCTCGTTCGTCCATCTTCGTCCTCCCATTTGATCCGTAGGCCTTCTTTGGAGCAAGTTCGTCTCGTTCGTCCATCTTCGTCCTCCCATTTGATCCGTTGGCCTTCTTTGGAGCAAGTTCGTCTCGTTCGTCCATCATCGTCCTCCCATTTGATCCGTAGGCCTTCTTTGGACCAAGTTCGCCTCGTTCCTCCATCTTCGTCCTCCCATTTGATCCCTAGGCCTTCTTTGGACCAAGTTCGTCTCGTTCGTCTATCTTCGTCCTCCCATTTGATCCGTAGGCCTTCTTTGGACCAAGTTCGTCTCGTTCGTCCATCTTCGTCCTCCCTTTTGATCCCTAGGCCTTCTTTGGACCAAGTTCGTCTCGTTCGTCCATCTTTGTCCTCCCATTTGATCCGTTGGCTTTCTTTGGACCAAGTTCGTCTCGTTCTTCCATCTTCGTCCTCCCATTTGATCCGTAGGCCTTCTTTGGAGCAAGTTCGTCTCGTTCGTCCATCTTCGTCCTCCCATTTGATACCTAGGCCTTCTTTGGACCAAGTTCGTCTCGTTCGTCCATCTTCGTCCTCCCATTTGATCCCTAGGCCTTCTTTGGACCAAGTTCGTCTCGTTCGTCCATCCTCCTCCTCCCATTTGCTCCGTAGGCCTTCTTTGGGCCAAGTTCGCCTCGTTCGTCCATATTCGTCCTCCCATTTGATCCCTAGGCCATCTTTGGACCAAGTTCGTCTGGTTCGTCCATCTTCGTCCTCCCATTTGATCCGTTGGCCTTCTTTGGACCAAGTTCGTCTCGTTCGTCCATCTTCGTCCTCCCATTTGATCCGTAGGCCTTCTTTGGACCAAGTTCGCCTCGTTCCTCCATCTTCGTCATCCCATTTGATCCCTAGGCGTTCTTTGGACCAAGTTCTCCTCGTTCGTCCATCTTCGTCCTCCCATTTGATCCGTAGGCCTTCTTTGGACCAAGTTCGTCTGGTCCGTCCATCTTCGTCCTCCCATTTGATCCGTAGGCCTTCCTTGGACCAAGTTCGTCTCGTTCGTCCATCTTCGTCCACCCATTTGATGCGTAGGCCTTCTTTGGACCAAGTTCGTCTCGTTCGTCCATCTTCGTCCTCCCATTTGATCCCTAGGCATTCTTTGGACCAAGTTCGCCTCGTTCGTCCATCTTCGTCCTCCCATTTGATCCGTTGGCCTTCTTTGGAGCAAGTTCGTCTCGTTCGTCCATCTTCGTCCTCCCATTTGATCCGTTGGCCTTCTTTGGACCAAGTTCGTCTCGTTCGTCCATCTTCGTCCTCCCATTTGATCCCTAGGCCTTCTTTGGACCAAGTTCGTCTCGTTTGTCCATCTTCCTCCTCCCATTTGCTCCGTAGGCCTTCTTTGCACCAAGTTCGCCTCGTTCGTCGATCTTCGTCCTCCCATTTGATCCCTAGGCCTTCTTTGGACCAGGTTCGTCTCGTTCGTCCATCTTCGTCCTCCCATTTGATCCGTTGGGCTTCTTTGGACCAAGTTCGTCTCGTTCGTCCATCTTCGTCCTCCCATTTGATCCGTAGGCCTTCTTTGGACCAAGTTCGTCTCGTTCGTCCATCTTCGTCCTCCCATTTGATCCCTAGGCCTTCTTTGGACCAAGTTCGTCTCGTTTGTCCATCTTCCTCCTCCCATTTGCT
>BRZY01000064.1:0-20000 GCA_030159175.1 Glycyrrhiza uralensis | reverse complement strand
CCATAAAAAAAAACTTAAGTCTCAATTTGACTGACGTGTCCTGTTGGACGCTAGTCATATTGGACTCAGACTCAAGCCAAGCATATTGGACGCTAAACATCACTCTTTTATAAAGTGCATATTTAAATGCTTCCTTATAAAAGTGAATCTATCTACAGAGAGGGATTTTGTAAATATATCTACCAATTGATTTTCAGTACTAACAAACTGAATATCAAATACTCCCTTTTGTACATAGTCTCTAATGAAATGATGTTTAATTTCTATATGCTTTGCTCTTAAGTGTAAGATTGGGTTCTTAGACAAATTGATTGCAGCAGTATTATCACAAAGAACAGAAATCTTACTCTAAAAAATGTTGTAGTACTCCAATTGATGTTTAATCCATAAGAGTTGAGAACAACAACTTACAACAGAGACATATTCAGCTTCAGCTATGGATAACGCAATTGTGCTTTGTCTCCAGCTTGTCCATGATACTAGATTGGATCCAATGAAATGGCATCCTCCGCTGGTGCTTTTTCTTTCAAGCCTATCTCCAGCATAATCAGCATCACAGAACCCTACTAATCTGTATTCATCTGATTTCTTAAACAACAAACCAAGATTAGTAGTTTCCTTCAGATATCTAAAGATTCTCTTGACAACAGTCAAGTGAGTATCTCTAGGATCTGATTGGAATCTTGCACATAAACAAACACTGAACATGATATCAGGTCTAGATGCAGTAAGATATAAGAGAGATCCAATCATACCTCTGTATACCTTTTGATCTACTTTTTTATCTTTGTCACTCAGGTTCAGTATGCAAGATGGATGCATAGGAGTGTTCATGGGTTTGCAATCGTCCATATTGAACTTCTTCAGAAGCTCCTTTGTATATTTGGACTGATGCACATAAATCCCATCTTGAGTCTATTTTACTTAAAGTCCAAGGAAGAATTTCAATTCTCCCATCATACTCATTTCAAACTCCTTCTGCATTAAATTAGAAAACTCTCCACACAGAGATTCATCAGTAGCACCAAATATAATATCATCCACATAAATTTGTACTATGATGAAATGTGTGTCTATGTGTTTTCTGAAAAGAGTTGTATCAGCTTTTCCTCTTGAAAAACCATTTTCCATTAAAAATGAACTTAGTTTTTCATACCAAGCTCGAGGAGCTTGCTTGAGGCCATAAAGAGCATTTTTTAATTTGAAAACATGATTGGGAAAAGTTTGATCCTCAAAACCAGGAGGTTGTTCAACATAGACTTCCTCAGTTATTATACCATTCAAGAAAGCACTCTTTACATCCATTTGATAAAACCTCATATCATGTTGGGCAGCAAATGAAAGTAAGATGTGAATGGCTTCTATTCTAGCTATTGGAGCAAAGGTTTCGGTAAAATCAATACCTTCCTATTGTGAGTAACCTTGTGCAACTAACCTTGCCTTGTTTCTCACAGCTTTACCTTCTTCGTCCAGTTTGTTTCTGAATACCCATTTGGTTCCAATAATGGACTTATCTTCAGGTGGGGCAACCAGCGTCCAAATATCATTGTGTTTAAATTGATTCAGCTCCTCCTACATAGTTAAAATCCATCCTTCGTCCAAAAGGGCTTCATGAATGTTCTTTGGCTCCAACTCAGAGATGAATGCAACATCAGTTTGCTCTCTGAATGTGGACCTTGTTCTGACTTTATCATCAGCATTTCCAATGATTTGATCCTCAAGATGATAAGTCTTGAAGTTCCAGCTTCTTCTTCTTTCTGGATTGGACGCATCGTCAGTCTATGCGTCTGATCCATCTTCTTTATTCTTAGGTGATGTTCCTTCACCTTCTTCTTGTATTCTCATATCTACAAGAGAATCACTTAGCTCTGACAATTCTTTGTCAGGCTTTTTGTCATTGAATTTTATATGAATTGACTCTTCAACAGTCAAGGTTCTTGAGATATATGAAAATACGATATGTTGGGTTTTCTTCCCTTCCACAATTCATATGAAGTCTTTTTCAATATAGGCCTCACATATATTCTTTCTGTAAATAACAAGCAGTATTTACAACTTCAGCCCAAAACCTCTTAGAGGTTGAGTGATCATTTAGCATGGACCTGGCCATCTCTTGTAAAGATCGATTCTTTCTCTCCACTACACCATTTTGTTGAGGTGTTCTTGGTGCAGAGAAATTGTGAAGGATTCTATTCTCTTCACAGAATCTTTGGAAGTTTGCATTTTCAAACTCACCTCCATGATCACTTCTAATAGAGTTAATGCAAACTCCTTTCTCATTTTGGACTCTCTTACAGAATATAGTGAAGTCTTTGAAAGACTCATCCTTGTGTGCAAGGAATTTGACCCATGTCCATCTAGTATAGTCATCAACTATAACTAGTCTATATTTCTTTCCATTCAAAGATGCAGTTTGTGTGGGTCCAAACAAATCCATGTGTAAAAGTTCCAAATTTCTAGAAGTGAAAACAATATTTTTGGAGTTAAAAGAGTTTTTCACTTGTTTCCCTTTCTGACATGCTTCACATAGAACTTCAGATTTGTACACAAGATTTGGTAGTCCTCTCACGAGGTTATGCTTATTTAGCTTTGAGATGGTTCTCTAGCTTGCATGACCAAGTCTCTTGTGCCATATCCATTGTTCATCCTTTAAGGATATGAAGCATGAGACATTTTGTTTGGACAGATTTTCAAAATCAATTTTGTAAACATTATCCTGCCTCTTTGCTTGAAAAAGTATGGACTTGTCAGGGTTTCTGACTATACATTTATCCTTGTTAAAGGAAACATCAAATCCACTGTCACACAATTGACTTATGCTAAGCAGATTATGTTTGAGTCCTTCAACCAATAAGACATTCTCAATAGAGGGAAAATGATGCTTATCAATTTTACCTATACCACAAAATGTAACACCCTTTCTCCTAAAAGGATATTACACCATAGTAACCAAAAGTTTAGGAAACTTTAGAAAATATTTCAGATAAAACTTGATAATCCTTCTTTAAAAATGCGGGTAAAATTTTTCTTTTTTTTCAAAAGATGAGAAGGATGGGGAGTATGTCCCTTTATTTCCTTGTAACTGATTTTCGAATTATAAATTGAGAGTAACACATATTAAAAAGTACCTCATCTCTCATATATGTAACATGATATTTTACAAAGAGCTTGCACCAAGGCAAACTACGATTTTTGATACTGCAAAGCAAAAGAAAGTTAATACTACTCTAAAACAAAGAGTACAAATGTGGTAAAATAAAAACACACTACTATATACAATCGAGTCATGATCCCATCATCTACCCGAAAAGGATCTATTATTTCAAACTCTAAACTTAACTACTTCTAAGGGCAGGACCAGGTAGATCCTCCTACCCCTGGAAGACTAGAATCAAGATTCTGGGCCTGAGTCACCGAAACCCAATCCATCCCAAACTTGGCTAGATCTGGATGATATGAAGGAGTTTTGGTTAAGTCAGAGGTATTCCAAGTGTCAATGGACATGTCGAGTGTCTCATCAACCTCATCATCAGAAAGAGAGTCGGATAACCAAATGATATCCTCCGACTCAGACTGATGAGAACAAGGGGTGTACATGGTTGGTTCTTTCTCTCCTAAAGGTGAAGCTGGGGTATACCCTACCGAATCCTCAGTTTCTACATGTTTAACAACTGGTGACTTCTTAGTGGGTTTGGCTCGTCCTTTCCTTGATGATTTGCTCCTTCGATGCTGGTCTCCACGATCTGTTCCACCACTATCATGTACAGATGGATGTGAACTGCCTCCACCACTATTGTCGCAGTCAAAGGGTAAGGTATCTGAGATAGTTCCTAAGGGTCTTAGTTGTTGCCAGGGTAACTTAACATCTATTATGATTTGTTCCTGAATGGGTCGTGCGCTTGGTGACGCCCCACCTCCAGTATCCAAGGTTTCCACATTTCCTACAAATCTTCCCCACTGTGTACTAGGACATATTTTCCACCATACGGTATCTCCACCCAAGGATTCTATACGTAGATGTCGGATAGTTCCCAATCCTCTGTCAGTAGGATCCATCTCCATCTACTCAGTCATGTAACAACACAACAAAGCAGGCAAGGTGAAACTCTAATACAAATAATAAAAGTAGTATAAGCATAGAAAACTCCTATCACACAACACCCAATTTCTACATTCAAACAGATGATTATTAGAGACACTCAAAACATTCAATCAGGTATTCAATCTTTCACACAAGTCAAATATATTATAGTCAAGTAAACCTTACCTTGCATATCATAAACCCATAAATAATTCATTCACAGTTTATATTCTCACATCAAAGTATTGTTATGCATGTCACTTCAATATTTCTCTATTCACACCGGTGTAATGCTCCAAGGAGACTTTCTCTTCCTCACTTCTTTTGAGCGATCGGCTGCGATAAACTTAACAGAATAATCAGGGAATCCCATCTTTAGACCCCTGAGAATCACTTCGGTAATACCTCATTTAAAATGAATACCAGATCATGAATAGGTCAGCCAGTTAGATTTATTCAAGTTGGGTATACGAATTATCTTGACTCGAGGGTATTCACTCACTCGGCCACCTAAGACTATCGAAACCTGAATAATCCCAGAAAGCAATTGTAGCCCAACTTAACCCTATTCTCAACCACGTCTTATAGGTTGTAAGCTCATCGTCTATAAAGCAAATGCTCGTCTACGTTTTCTCTATAAAATTTCTTTCTCACTTCCTCTCAGTAAAATTGCTCACATATTTTACTATAGCTCCTTTTCAATACCATCTCTTAGTCTTGCTCATCTCTTTATGATTTTCCCTTTTACTCTTGCCCTTAATACACTAATTATCGCAATTCCGTTTATTCTTTCGGCTGTATTAATTTAATTATGACTGATCAAATCGCGGCAGAGCTGAACTAAGATGAACAGCCCAATAGAGTGATTCGATATATGAAATTCATTTTTATTAACTCATTTTAAGAAGACCAAAACGGGGCAGAGCCTCTCTGAATTTGATCAAGGAAGAAAGAGTAACAGTAAATAAACTTACGTCCGCTTTTGAACCCAATAACGTCTGTTCTCTGTTTTTAAGTAAATCTTAGGAAATGGAATAATTACACGGCAGCTGAGTCGACTGTGCTAATCGGTGTCCCGCTTTTTGAAAATTAGTCATATACTTTAGTGAACGAAATATATCTGATTAATTTCCGGCTTAAGTTATTTTTGAAGATGAAAAGATCACACGACGGCAGAGCCATCTTTGGTGATCAGTACTCATTAAAAATCGATCCACTATACTAAGTGAACGTAGTCCAATTTTTTTCACTTTGGAAAAACACTTAAGCACTAATTATCTTCTAGGAAAAAGGCCCGTTGGAAGCCTATCTCACTAATTTCCACTGTCTTAAACATTGGAAATTAAACTGAGTTACGTGCATATATATACAGATTGGATACCCACTCGATATTTCCCACAATTAATATAACAGTAGAATTCACCGAGAATCCATTACCGTTACATTAAATTTCGAAAGATGCTATAACAGTAGATTCACCGAGAATCCAGTACTGTTACACTCTTTAATCCTTTCCAATCCATATATATATACGTTATTTAATAAATCAATTCTTTCCCAAATTATTTTGAACACGTATATACCCAGTCTCTAGTGTTAAGATTTTCAAACAGCATATTAATACAGATCCCAGGCCAGATAGAGACGGACTTTATATTAGCCCCTTCAAAGGTCTCTATTCCTTTCTAGACAGATCCATACTAATAAACTGATCAAATCATAACCATCACCTTGGAATATATAAGTATTAGATAACATCAGGGTTTTTCTCAAAAGATTTAACCGTATTTTTCTTTTACGGTAAACGGTAATTACAGTAAGCTCAATTTTGCCATTATAACGGTATGTTTACTAAACTCAAAAATTAATTCTTGCAACCTTACGTCATTCCCACGAAAATCTAAGGATTTTTGTGCATCATAACACTACAATTAATAATTATCACAAAATAATCATTTTAAAGCAATAAAACAATTTAGAGTAAAGGGTCATTTTAGTCCCTGAGAGATATAGGCGGTGTCATATTAGTCCCTGAGAGATAGGAAATTAAAATTTTGTCCCTGAGAGAGACAAACGTTTTTCAGTTTGGTCCCTAAGTAATACTTTCAAGGACTAAAATGACAGTAAGTAATCACTTTTCAGGGACCAAAATGATAGTAAGTAATCACTTTTAGGGCCAAAATGACTAACGGATGACAGTTGAGGACCTTTTTTGAATTTTGCATCTGTCAGGGACCAAAGTGACACCGCCTGACACTCTCAAGGACCAAAGTGAGTGTTTATTCAAACAATTTATAAGGCATAAACAACTATTTAAAAACTATAACACCCAAAGCACACAAATCAAGCACAACCAAAGATCATACAAACACTCCTCAAATTATTTTGCAAGAGTTTCCCTTACCTTTGCCAAAATACCTTTGAAGAACAAGGCCAAACTCCAAGAACACCAATATAAGAAATTTTAGACTTAAGAGAGAAAAAGAGAGAAAGTGTATGCTTCTTGAATCCTTTAGCTTGGTGTGAGTTTAATGAAGAGTGAGGGGGGTATTTATAGTGGAGGGGGCAGCCAAGGGTTGGGTTAGAGTAACCTTGGTTAGCTTACAAAGAAATCATAGTTTAGCTTTTTAAAAATAACCCAAAACATTTATCTATTTCCTAATTGGTTTGTACTACTTCACAAGGATTGAATCCAAGTGAAAATTCATCATCCAAGGGCTCAAAACAAGCAAGAGGGGCAGCCAAAAGGATTGAGGAAGAAAGTAGGAAGCTTGGTTCATCATGACTACCATTTTAACTATTTAACTAATTAATAAATAGGTTAAAACATGATTTATTCTAATTGGTCCAAACCAATGACTATGCCCATGACTCATGCAATAAAAAGCTCATCCAAGGGCCCTAATCTAATGGTGATGTCGACCAAGAAGGGAGCCAAGGGGGACCATTGGATTAAAATACCAAATGCTTTATGTTTTTGTAAATATGATGCAAAATAAATGATATAATAGTCTCCATTCAAACCCTTCTTGACCAAGGCTTGTGGCTGAGTCAAAAACACTATTTTAGACTTTATAAAATTATCCCAAGGTCCTTTGAAAATTCCCAGTTTTTATTTCAAGCCTGTTTGCTTCCTATTCGCTTTTATACGGCGAATATACAGCGTAAAATAATCAAAACAGTAGAAAAATAACCTTGTCTAGAAATATTTTTAAAAATCATGAAATAAAGAATAAAAAATAAAATAAAAATTGTTTGGGACCTTTTTTTCGAAATTTACATATACTGTATAGCAAGTTCTATACGCTATACGTACCCCATTTACTGTATTTTTTGAAAGTTTTCCAAAAATTCCAGAAAATAAAAAATATTAAAAGAAGAAACTTTTGTGAAGGAAGATTAAATTCTGGGTTGGTTTGACATACTTTCTCTATTTAAAATGTTTATCCGTTAATAACGATAGAATATGGTTTTCCGTAAAAGCCCAAACGTCGAAGAAAAGTGTCTGTTTTGGTAAAGTAATTTGATAAGTATTCTAATATCATGATTCTAAGACTAGCATAAATTACTTAGCACTTAGTTCACACAAATTCATTAAAAACAGATAGTTGACGAAAAATAGCATACAGAAGTCTGTATAAGACTTTAATTATCTTACCGTTATCAGACAAACCTTATTATCTCTATACTATTTCAAATATACAAGATCCTAAAGTCTATACCTCAACTACCTTTCTTTCTTCAGTATCCAACTCATTTCTTATTTACAGAATACCATGTTTCTCCTAAAGGGACCAAAACCGTAATTCCCTTTTAATCTTTCCTTCTAAAATTCAAACTTAGTTTCTAAAACCTTTTTGAACATCCGAATAACTCATAATCTATCTTCTAATACTCTTTGGAACCTAACATGAATTTTCCATATTCATTTTCCGCTTATTCTGACTGTTCAGAATGTTCGTAACTTATTGTTTAATGCTTACGTCAGTTCTAAACCATCTGTTTTTGATCTGAAAAATCCTAAGATTATTTCTAATCTTCCAAAATTATTTCCCCATTTCATAGAGTGAAATTTTGGGATGTTACAATTCTACCCCTCTAAAAATAATTTCATCCTTGAAATTCCGCGAATAAGTTTATCTGAACAATATCCCCTACATAATATCATTGTATTTCAAATGATCTACTATTATCCTTTAGAAATAACATACTCTCCTATCAAAGAGTTTGGAGTATTACCTCTTGTTTTTTTCGTCCCAACTCCGTTTTGTTGCAGTCTAGACAATTCACCAGCATTTCCTTTTGTTTGTTTACTGTTTCCTTCCTTCATCTTCTGATTTTTCCTTCTTAATGGACCTCTAATATAGTATCATTTTCTTAATTTATCACTAAGTCCTGCTTCAAAATCATTTTAACCTCTAAACTTCATCAAATCTCTGAAACTAAAATCCAAGAGTACTTCAGCTTCAAGTTCTAAACTTTAGCTACGGTTATACTTATATTTATTTTGGATCCGTTTCTTAAATCTATTTTTGTTTCTCCTCTCTACCTCTAATCTTTCATAAGAACTTATTATCTCTAAGGTTTCCTGTATAATCCTTTTCCTATTCTTCTATACCTTGATCTCTTTATCATCAAAATACCTTTGTTTAGTTATTCCCAATAACTGTCAACCTATATTTTACCAAATTCAATCTTACTAACTTAGTTTCTTCCCTTACTTACCCATGCAAAACAACTTATTTATATTTCTCTTGAAATATTCTAACTTTAGTCATAAGAATTCTTCTGGACATCTATTCTGGTATTTCTTCATTCTCTTTAGAATGTTGACTTTTAGTTCATATAAATTGCTATTGCCAAATTTCTGCTACCAGCAAGCTGATGAGTTGATCAGACTCATACATTGACCTTAAGTAGAAAAAAAACAATAAAAATCTCATGACCAACCTTGTCATCATTCATATCCCATGCTTAATTCCTTAAGGGTAGGTTTCTATAAAACATATGATCTACTCAACAATAGTTTATGTGATATAGTCAGGTAATTAATAACAAGTATATAGCAAACCAACATACTGATATTATACATAGTAGATATTTTACAAGCAACGCTTATTTTGGCTCTACTGCTATAAGTACTTCTAAAAAGATTATGTCCCATCTATGGGTACCATAATTCCAGCCTATAACTGCTAAACTATATTTTACATTGCATATTACAACGTTGCTAACTTCAGTTCTTACTACCTACTACCTGATTCTTCACTTACTTGCAGTCTTTAGACTTATGCCCCATCTTTCCACACCTAATGCAGGTAATCTCCTTTTGTGCGCAAGTGTCTATCATGTCCTCCGCACTGATAACACTTCCTATCTGACATCCCCACTTGAGGAACAAACTTCCCTTTCCCAGCTGTCTCAAGCCCAACACAATACTTAACTAACTTGTCTATATCGCCAATCTGTAGAGGTATCACTATCTCTTGCAGATCTTGCCTTAATCCTTTCTGAAACTTCCTGCATCTCCAAGCCGGATCTGTCCGATACTGGAAATACTGTGAAAACTCCGAGAGCGACTTAAACCTTTTGTTATACTGTTCTACAGTCATCTCCCCCTGCCTTAAGTTCAGAAATTTTAATTCCTTCACTTGACGAATGTCTGTAGGCAGATACCTAGCTAAAAAGTGATCTCTAAAAATAGCCCAGGTGAGAATTATTCCTTCAGCTCTTAATGCTAAACTCATTTGAGACCACTAGAATTCCGCATCGTCAACCACCATGAAAGCAGCAAACCTCACTTTTTGCTCTTCAGTGCAAATAAGTGTTCCTAAAAATTCTTCTAAGTCCTGAATCCACAAGTTCATCCCTTCAACCTCATTTCCTTCTCCAAACTGCTCTATGTTGTTATGACATAGTTCTATTCCTTTGAGATTCCTTACTTCCCTCTTCCCAATAGCAATAGACATCTCTCTAACAGTTTTTGCTAACTCTTCCATACTAAAACTTCCGTTACCAGCCATAACGTCCTATCAAACAACTTAGCCAATAAATAATTGGATTTATCATAGTTTTTCGAAGTCTATAGGGCTAATTAAAATAAAATCACATAAATAATCACATTAGTAAACAATATCACCTAAATAATCATATTAGTAAACAATATCACATAAATAATCATATTAGTAATATTACTATCATGGATAATACTACTATACTTTATATAAATCTTTCTTAGCTATACTGTTCCATACCAGCATAGTTTAGAATCAAACAAAGCAATCAAGTTCACAACAATTTTCACACCACACAAATCCTATCAGGGTTTTACGCAACTTTAGACCTAGTAGACAATACCCTAACACCCCCAAAAGATGGAAACCAGGCTCTGATACCACAAAATGTAACACCATTTCTCCTAAAATGATATTACACCATAGTAACCAAAAGTTTAAGAAATTTTAGAAAATATTTCAGATAAAACTTGATAATCCTTCTTTAAAAATGCGGGTAAAATTTTTCTTTTTTTTTCAAAAGATGAGAAGGATGGGGAGTATGTCCCTTTATTTCCTTGTAACTGATTTTCGAATTATAAATTGAGAGTAACACATTAAAAAGTACCTCATCTCTCATATATGTAACATGATATTTTACAAAGAGCTCGCACCAAGGAAAACTATAATTTCTGATACTGCAAAGCAAAAGAAAGTTAATACTACTCTAAAACAAAGAGTACAAAAGTGGTAAAATAAAAACACACTACTATATACAATCGAGCCATTATCCCATCATCTACCCGGAAAGGATCTATTATTTCAAACTCTAAACTTAACTACTTCTAAGGGCAGGACCAGGTAGATCCGACTAGAATCAAGATTCCGGGCCTGAGTCACCGGAACCCAATCCATCCCAAACCTGGCTAGATCTGGATGATATGAAGGAGTTTTGGTTAAGTCAGAGGTATTCCAAGTGTCAATGGACATGTCAGGTGTCTCATCAACCTCATCATCAAAAAGAGAGTCGGATAACCAAATGATATCCTCCGACTCAGACTGATGAGAACAAGGGGTATACATGGTTGGTTCTTTCTCTCCTAAAGGTGAAGCTGAGGTATACCCTACTGAATCCTCAATTTCTACATGTTTAACAACTGGTGACTTCTTAGTGCGTTTGGCTCGTCCTTTGCTTGATGATCTGCTCCTTCGATGCTGGTCTCCACGATCTGTTCCACCACTATCATGTACAGATGGATGTGAACTGCCTCCACCACTATTGTCGCATTCAAAGGGTAAGGTATCTGAGATAGTTCCTAAGGGTCTTAGTTGTTTCCAGGGTAACTTAACATCTAATATGATTTGTTCCTGAATGGGTCGTGCGCTTGGTGACGCCCCACCTCCAGTATCCAAGGTTTCCACATTTCCTACAAATCTTCCCTACTGTGTACTAGGACATATTTTCCACCATACAGTATCTCCACCCAAGGGTTCTATACTGCAGACACCAATTTTTGTCCTCCTTTTTTTATTTTATTTATTTGGTCTAAAGGGGGGTCCAATTGACTTAAGCCCGTTTATATTGTGGTCTTTTCACAAACAAACTGAAAAAAAAACCTGTTTTTAATTTATTGGGCCTTTGTTTGGTTGAACTAACTACAATTGGGCTTATGTTTTTTATGGGTCATGTTAAGGTCCAATTGGTCAAAAAAAAAACTTTTGTACATTTATTGTTCAATATCAGTCCAAATACAATACAAAAAGGCAGCAAATAAAAAATAGAAAAAAAGAGTGAAAAATGAAAGGAAAATCAGACAAAAAAAAAGGGATGATGCTGCGCCCCTCCCCTCTCTGTTGCTCCATTTTTTTTGCAAAATGCCCAAAGGGCCCAAGCTGTTAACACAAGGAAGATTAAAGGACACAAGTTAGAATGGAGGAGGAGAAGGACAAAAAAGGAAGAAATTATGAATTGGAGAGCAAGCAACACCATCGCACAACACACACACTCACAGTACACACACAATTCTGAAAAAAAAAAGCAACACACACACACACCATCGCACAACACACACACTCACAGTACACACACAATTCTGAAAAAAAGCACCACACCACCACCCCACCACATGGTTTGCCCTACATTTGGTACCCTCCCCTCTATATAAATAGCCAATAGCACAGTGAAAACAACACACAGAAAACAAAGAAAGGAAAGGAGAAAAACAGAGAGAAAACAGTCTTGATTGATAAATACATTTTTGTTTATCAATCATAGAGAGAAAAACACTGACACCCAGTTCATTCAGCAATCAAATACAGCTCAATACAGAGAAGGGAGGAAGCAAAAATAGCAGGAAAAGGGAAGGGAAGGTCACCTTCGCTTGTGGACCATTGGCAGGTAAAAGGAGTTTTCTTCTTCCTTGTGTTGTATATATGTTATGTTCCATTTTTGTTTTGGTCCATGTCCTTGTAATAAAAGGTCCATAGCAGTATCCCAAATAAGTAAACACATGGTGAAAAAATCAGAGAATGCAAAAAAAAAATAGTGAGTGAATCGCAGAGTAGGAATAGAAGGCCAAAATCAGTGACATCAAAAAAAAAAAAAAGAGAGAAGAGAGGGGGCTCACCCTTGCCGCCGTTGCAGCGGCGGCGCCGCAAGTCATTCTTCCCCCCCCCCCCCACAGCCCTGAAACATGGCCTTCCTCTACCCTCCGTCCAAGCCACCTCACTCACCCTTCTCCCTCACGATCATCTTCCCCTTCTCCCTCTCCACGTTTTCCCTCTCTCTAGCACCTGCGTCCAAGCCGTGAACCACCGCCCTTCTTCCCCCCTCTTTCTCCGTCTCTTTCTCTCTCTCTCTCTCTCTGTCTCTCTCTGTCTCTCTCTCTCTCCACGTCCTCCCTCACCCTCTTCTCTCCACCGCCCGGGATGGTGGTGACCTGGGATCGCTGCCGCACTGTCACGGCGCTCCCGCTGTTTCTACGGCGCGCCGCCGTCATCGTCCGACCGACCAGCCGCGTGGGGTGGTCACCGCCACCCCTTTTTTTCCTTTGCTTCTCCCTTTTCTTTCCCTTCTTCTCCCTTCTCCCTCATCGCGGCCCCTTCCTCTCGCGCACCACCATGGCTGCCACCCTTTCTCCTTTCTCTTTCTTTTCCCTTTCCCCCCCTCTCAGACTCTGTGTTTTTTAATTTAGGGATTTTGAATCTCGTAGACTTCCCCTCTTTCCTTTTCTCTTAGTTTTCTTTTTTTTTAGTTTTTTTTGTGTGTTTTAATTGTTTTTTTTTTGTCCTTTTTTGATTACATTGCTGATGTGCTGGGTTTGGGCTCGGCCCAGCTTCTTTTTTTCTTTTTGGTAGTTTGTCTGACGCATGACTTTAGGGCTTTGGCCCATTTTTGTTTGTTAAAAAAAAGAAGAATATCTGATTTGTGAGTTTGGGCTTTGGCCCAGTTTCGTTTTTCTAGAAATAGGGAATGGATGTCTGATTTGGGTGTTTGGGCCTAGCCCAGTTTTGCTTTTTGTCTTCATCTCCTCTCTTTTGTTTTTTTTTCTACTTCTATATGTTGGGCTCGGCCCTTTTTTTTTTATTTCTATTAGATTCTTTTTTTGTTTTGAGCCCAATAAATATTTGACCACTCTTTGTATTTGTTTTTGTATATTCATATTCACACTACATTTCACACTTCTTTATGGTAAAAATGGTTCACACCTTCACTATTATTATTATTAGTAGTATTATTATTATTCTATGAGAGAAACAACCCTTTTCTTTTTAAGAAATAAATATTTAATAATTGATATTTGAATGATAAGAGGCTCGTTGGACGTGACGTCCTTCTAGTTCTATTCCTTTTTTAAAATGAAAACAAAAAAAGGGTCTTCTTGGCGTGACGCCTTGCTTGATCCCTCATCTAATTAAGTACAAACTTTAACGTTCGATAAAAAAAAGGGACTATTGGGACGTGACGTCCTCTTAGTTCGTTTTTTAAAATGGGAGCTATTGTAGGCGTGACGCCTTATTAGTTCCGTCAATTTCACAACAAATTCTTCTTGAAATTAGTTTTAATTAATCAATCCACAATTTTTTTTCTACTAAAGAACTACGTAGCTTTGATTTTCTCATTGCACTTGAGAATACGTAGGAGCAGGGGCCTTCCCTATCGAGCACAAAAATATTTTTTTATAATTTCTCTTTCCTTAATTTAAACTATTTTTTTGTAAATAAATAATAAATCTTTTTTTGGGGTAAAATAAATATTTTTAAAAGCTAATAAAATTTGCACATTTAATTAGAGGTAACCGCTTTTTAGCGGACGTTGTAGGGTGCTAATACCTTCCCTACGCGTAATCGACTCCCGAACCCTAAATCTGGTTCCAAAGACCATTTTTTCAAAAATGGGTTTTTCCAATGTTTTCCCTAAAAATAAACTTTGGTGGCGACTCCTCTGTAATTTTTTGGGTTGCTTCAGCTGGCGACTCCATTGAGGACGTTCGAGAGTCAAGCCTTACGTAATTAAATGCACAAAAATTGTTTGCTTTTCCTTTTATTTATTGTACCCCTTCTTTTGTTTGTTGTGCTTGTCGTAAATATTCTTTATTACTATTGTTTGTAAATATATTTGTTGAATAGAATCTTAGGATAGAGGACTGCTGGTTCTGCTGTTGTTTTGTTTCTCTTTTGCAGGTTGGGTAGTTTTTGGTATTGCTCCCTCTACACACCTCACATATACACATTTTTCACACACTTACGAGTGGGGTCCTACACCCGGGCTTGAGTGCAGCTGAAGATAGGAAAAAGACTGTGTAGTGGTAGCCTTCTAGATGTACATCCTGCTTGGTTACTGCGAAAGTCTCGACTAGAGTTTGATTCTTTTCGTGGATATTGTCACTCCTAATAGTTTACCTATTGTTGTGACAATATTCCGAAATTGGATCCTTGGCTCTAGGGACCATGCTTAGTACCATAGAACTACCCTGCGGGAGGATGCACGTATTAGAGAGACTTATGGCCTGTTCAAAGATGTGTAAACCCGTGTAGGTCACCAGCGGAGCATACCCTACCCCTTGCATGTACATAGCATGACATTTGCATGTTCACCACAAAAAAAAAAGAGCAAACACTATCATTACATTTTGCATCATGCATACATCATCAAAAAGTGGAAAAATAATCATGACATGTTGCATTCATCTCAGGTTGTTGGAGAATTGTAAGTACTCGTGGTTTTGTCAGGCAATATGGGATCAGATTTGAGGAAGACTTTGAAATTGAAGGTCAAGCAGCCTGAAGTCAAAAGTTTAAGGGAACTTGCTGGCAAGTTGGGTGAACGGCGACCGATTTTTGTCAAGAGATATGGGAAGATCCTTGATTTGCTAGAAGCGGATATACAAACCGAGGCTCTCACTGCTTTAGCCCAATTCTATGATCCTCCTCTAAGGTGCTTTACTTTTCGAGATTTCCAGTTAGCCCCTACTCTTGAGGAATTTGCGCAGATATTGGGTTATCCTTTGGAAGGTCAGAAGCCTTATTTGTTCATAGGGAATTACCCTTCGCCGACAACAGTTTTTGGAGCTTTGAGTGTTTGTGTGAAAAAGAAGGAGAATAAAGGTGGAGTGAATGGATTTTCTAGAGGGTATCTGGAGGAGCATGCACAGAAATTAGCACAAGAGGAAAAATGGGATGCGTTTATGGATGTACTAGCTCTCATTATCTATGGAGTCATTATATTTCCAAACATTGATGACTTCATTGATTTTGCAGCCATCGATGTCTTCTTAGCCTACAAGATGAGGAAAGAAACCCAGTTCCAGCTATTCTTGCAGATCTATACTACACGCTTCACTTGTGCCATGAGAAAAAAGGAGGGGTGATTTTGTGTTGTCTACCGGTGCTATACAAGTGGCTCACATATCACGTGTTTAAAAGTGTGGGCTGGGTGGATATCAAGAGTAGCCGTGAGTGGGCCTAAGCCATGGCTAACCTCAACGAGAAGACAGTCCATTGGTACTCCCGGGAACAAGAAGTCGATGAAGTGATTTACCAGTGCGGGGATTTTCCCAATGTGCCACTTATGGGAACCAAGGGATGCATCAATCACAATCCTGCTCTAGCGTTGAGACAACTGGGTTATCATCTGATGGGACCACCTACGGAGGAAATGGTGTCGGCTTTCTTTCTTCAGGATCTGAGTGCCCAGAATGTTGAAATGATGAGACAAGTACGCCGAGCATGGGACAGAGTTGTTAGGAAAGGTCGAGAACTTGGGCATAGGTGCTATGATGCAAGAGAAAGCTACCGCCAGTGGCTTCGGGATAGAGTTCAGGAGGTCAAGTTACCCTTTCGTGGCACTATTCAAGTCTCGGAAGAGACGCCGGTGCAACCATTTGTTAATAAGGAAGAAGTCGAGAAGCTTAAAGCCGCATTGCTAAAATCAGAGGAAGAGAAGAGGAAGCTGCAAGAAAAGTTAGAAGAAGCTCTCCAAGTAAACAAGGACCTGCAACGTGAAAGCGCACAAAAGATGCAATCACTTGAAAATGCCAACAAAAGAGCAAGGGTAGAGGAAGAGTGTAGACTCAAGACACAAAGTTGCTTGAAAGCCGCGAATAAAGAGTTGGGGTATCGAGGGCGAGAGAAAAATGAAGCGCTAGCGGCAAATGAATAGCTAAAGGACATGTTGAAGAATTCTAAGATAGCTGAGAGGAATGTAAAAAGGCAACTCGAGGTGCTGAATCAACAATTGGAAAGAGTTGTGGCCGAGTATGAGAAAAGAGTTGACAGTGAAAGGCAGTGCAAGGAGGATGCGATAGAGATGGCTGCACTCCGTGAAGAAGCATGGAGAAGAGAGCAAGAAAAATCACATGGTTTGAGAAATCACATTGAAGACCAGAAGATAATCATCAAGCAGGTCAATGACGAAAATGCTTACTTAAGGGATCAAGTCATAAGGTTGAATAGTTTTGCAGAATGCCAAAAGACCCTTAAACAGCTCCAAAAGGAAGGTGAATTCTGGAGAGATCGATACGCAAAGTTGGCAGAACTCACCAATCAAGCACTCATAAATATACCAAGATTCCTGAAAGAGGCCGAGAAGACAATGAACCCGTTCACAACACCAGTAGAAGTCTCTGATTTTATTAAGCATTGTAAAGAAGAGATTGAAAAGTTGAAAAAATGGTCTGTGGTTAATGGGGTCCATGTACAAGTTTGGGTGCAATGTACTCCAATTTGATGAGTTAGGAAATGATGTACTCCGTTTTGATTATCAATGAAATTGTCTTTCGTTTTGATTCCATATTGCCTCCCAATAAAACTTTTGCTTAAAAAAAAAGAAAGAAAAAGAAAATAAAAATAAAAATAAGAATGGTGACGTTTACTTGCAATTCTCCACTACCATAAATGAATCGCAACAAAGGGCATGAACCATAAAATAAATACCATGCATTGTCATTTTCTCATTGATTGTATACTCATATCATTCTTTAGCGGGAGGTAATTAATCAAACGTCAAACTGTTCCCTCGACACCCCTATCTTACTCGGACCCAAGCGAGGATCATGGCGGAAAGGACCCAAGAAGAGATGAGGAACGAGATTGACCAATTGAAGGAGCAAATGGCCAAGCTGCTAGAGGCCATGGAGAAGAACAAGAACACAGACGGGGAACCCCCGATGGCGGATGGAGAGCAGTCCACTACTGCAGTTTATCCACCTGGTTTTAGTCCTGTGTCCCAAGGAATTGTGATACCTTTCCCTGTGTACCCACAAGGGTTCTCACGTCAGCCAGGTTCTGATCCTCAAGGTGGGTAGACCATCTCATTCCCGCCTTATGGTCTCCCAATCGGATACACACCTCCCTTTGCCACTGCATCGGCGGATACCCAAACTCTCCAGTTTCAACCTCAAGGGCCTGCTTCCCATTTGGTTGTCACTGCTTCTGAAGTTAACCCGCAAGCAATCCTTATGCCCAATGTTTCCCAGTCCCCGGGACAGACTCAAATGCTGAAGTAACGCAAGTGCAAGCTTCGATCCCTATTCCCATGACATACAACTCACAAGTTGGCAATATTCCCTTCCAATTCTTCAGCTCTCCAGAAGTTACTACACCTGCAGTGGTATCAATACTGAATTTCCAAAACCCTGTCGCAGCACAAGCATACCATGCTGATTCCCAAGGGACCAACACTAGCACTAACCCTATCATGATGCTGTTGCCTCATCAGGCGGTGGGAGGACTTGTGTCGATGTCTTCAGCTGAAGACCCTCATAAGGCTAAGTGGCAAACCCTTGAGGATAGATTGAGAGCCATTGAAGGAGTAGGTTACTATGGCCTAAATGATGCTTCGGAGCTGTGTCTGGTCCCCGATGTGGTCATCCCGCCTAAATTTAAGGTTCTGGACTTCGAGAAATACAGTGGTGTTACTTGTCCAAAAAGCCACCTTACCAAATATTGTAGGAAAATGGCAGCTCATGCTTATGATGATAAGCTTCTGATTCATTGCTTCCAAGACAGCTTGACTGGTGCGGCTGCGAACTGGTATACCCACCTTGAGCTTGTCCACATTCGATGCTGGAAAGACTTGGCTGATGCTTTTCTGAAATAGTACAAGTACTATATTGACATGGCCCCCAATCGTATGCAGCTGCAAAATATGGGGAAAAGAGACAATGAAACGTTCAAGGAGTATGCCCAGCGTTGGAGGGGATTGGCGGCACAAGTAGAGCCACCCTTCACTGAGAAAGAAATGGTTGTTATGTTCATAGACACTCTGCAGTCGCCTTTCTATGATAAAATGATTGGGAGTGTGTCGTCGAACTTCTCAGACATGGTCATCATAGTAGAAAGGGTGGAAGGAGGGATGAGAAGCGGGAAAATCGCCCATAATTCAGTTGGGGCAAACAATGGAAAGAAACCTCCCACGGGGTTCAATAAGAAGAAAGAAGGAGAGGCCCAAGTAGTGATGGCCAGTCAAGCGGAACAAGCTCCAAGAGGACCTTACCTTTACCTTGCCCATTTCCAACAACCATACCAAGCCTTTTACCCGCCGCCACCACCATATGTTGCCGCAACTTCCCAAACTCCTTTCCCACAACCCAACTACCCGAGAATGCCTTTTCGACCCTCACCTCCTATCGCGCCACAAATGCCACCTCCTCAGCCAGCTCACCAACCTAACCAAAACCCCTCCCTTAACCAGCAACAGAGACCATCAAACAACCAAGAGAGAAAACAAGTAAGGTTCGACCCCATCCCTGTGTCTATACGGAGGTATTTCGTCACCTCTACGACAATAAGATGATTGCGCCTTGCCCAGCAAATCCAGTTGAACCCCCATATCCGCAATGGTATGACCCAAATGCTAAGTGTGAGTATCATGCCGGAGCTATAGGGCACTCGACAGAAAATTGTAGAGCTTTGAAGTTCAAGGTGGAAAATTTGATTGATCGCAAGTGGTTAACTTTCAAGGGTGATGGTCCGAATGTGGGAGGAAATCCTTTACCTGGGCACAGTAGTTCTGTAGTCAATGCAGTTGAAGAGTTTATGGGCCAGTGTTTGGTCAGGAAAGTAGAGGATGTCAGGACCCCTTTGAGTGACATTCTCATTGGATTACGCCAATGTGGCATGGTTCAAGGAGGTTGCGAAAAGGAGGGAACTTGTAGCTTTGATGCAAGCTTCGAACACCCCATAGAAGAATGCGATGAATTCAAGAAAGTCCTGCAAAGTCTGATGGGCGCGCACCTAATCCAGATAAGTTGTGCGATGGATGATGAAGGTGTGTTGACACTTCAATCAGGAGGGGAGGATGCTACATTTATGGTAAAGCCCTTGGAAATCCACTACTCTATGAAAGTACCAGTGGGAATCCCTTCGGGGCCAAAGCCCATTACAATTCAAGTTCCTACTCCTTTTCCCTACAAAGATAACAAGAC
>BRZY01000063.1:0-20000 GCA_030159175.1 Glycyrrhiza uralensis | reverse complement strand
GATATTTAAACCCTTTTTCTTTTATATATACACAACTCTCTTTCTTTCAAATATTTACCCTTTTTTTTCTACAAACACACTTTTCTTCTTTTATTTTTTCTTTTTGCAATATAGGTAGATGTAACTAAAGAACTTGCTTCCCCCAAGCATGAATAACAACCCCAAACTTAATTGTCAAGCCCATGTGGTGGGAAGTATATAATCCATGAATCCTACTTGAAATAGGGACAACATTGTTTTTCACTTGGTGGCTGAAAATGAGCTAATGAGAACAGAGGGAAATCAAGGCTCACGGGGTTAACAAATGTAATTATAAGGGTCACTAATTTGGCACAAGCTTGAAGAAAGAAATGCCTCTATCACACGCATGCAACATAAGAATGGGCAACAAAGCATCAAAGCAAATTTTGAAGGATAATAACATGGATTGATGCAAGCACACACGAGTAAAAATTGAAGTGTTTGGCTCAAATTCCTCAGAGTTATGTGATCAAGAAAACAAGTCAACTAGAAAATTTTCATCACTGCTTAAATTTCCCAAAACTGCTCAAGAAGTCCACAATTCCTTGGGTTTTCAATGCACCAATCTTGTTCAACCAATTTTTTTTTCAATTGCAATAGAACATCACAACTCCACAATTAAGTGCAAAAATTGGAATTCACAATAAACCACTCAATCTTCACTATCAAAATCTCTATGAAAGTAAGCAATCATGCATGAGTTGAACAGAATAAAGCAACAAGGGTGAACAGAATTCTTCCCGATGAAGGGAACTATAGATGAATCTTGCAAAACCCTTTCTCCAAAAAGGATATTACACCATAGTAACCAAGAATTTCGAAATAACTTAGAAAATATTAAATGAAAATTTAGTATTCCTTCTTCGAAAATGTGGGTAAATTTTTTTTCCTTTTATAAAAGATGAGAATGATGGAGAATATGTCTCCCTATTTCTTTTTGAAATGTTTTTGAATGCGGAAACATAAACCAACACGCTATATAAAAATATCTCAATCTCTTATATAAACCATCATGATTTTACAAAAGGAACTTGCACCAGTACAAGCTATTATTTTAGAAGATCACTGTGTATCAGTAGTGCTGAAATGCTAAGAAAATGGTAAAACGTAACTAAAACAAAAATACAAAAGTGGTAAAAGAAAAATACATGTTTACTATGTACATGTGAGCCAAATCAATTCCAGACTGACTACCCAACATAACCATCCTTAATCGAAGGTGTAACAACAGCAGTAACCTTCCAACCCTAAAGTGAGACTTTCTCCTTTCAGCAATCTCCCTACGCCTCTTGACCTCCTAGTGTTGCAGTCTCCTCTTCGGATAATCTCTCTCATCTGTTCTAGTGGTAGCATAATGTCTCACACTAATCGGTTCTCTACTCTCCAGTTGGGTCTATTGACCCTTCCTGTAGTGGTAAGTACATGCCCTAAATATGTACTCCACTGTGTCTCAGGGTTTACCTTCCACCCCACCCTATCAGCTTCAAGGGGTTGAATTCTAAGACGCCGTATCGGAACCAACCACTCCTCGGGTAAACTATCTACTTGTACATACACAAGCACAACAAAGAAACATGCACGGGTGAAACTCTAAATCAAAGTAATATGAGAAGTATAAGCACATACCCATAAATCATACGACACTCAACACATACATGCATTATATTCAGAACTATACATACACAGATCATGCCTCATATTTAAATACAGCAAATTAATGCATTCTCAGTAATATTATGAAAACACTTAAGTAATACGCAGCAGATATCACTCACAAGTAATGCTATACTCATCCGCAAAAGAAATCAACATTATCATCAAGTTATATCATAAGAGACACACAAGTAACATACAGTAGATATAATGTACACAGCAAATATAATGTATACAGTGTTGGAACCAAATTGCTTAAATGCATTTTTAATGCATAACTTCCCTAAGAGGTTTTGATGATAATAATGATTATTAAAAATTTTACAAAGTCTGTTGACAAGCTCTTGTAGGTACAACAAAGATAAGTCCATCGTCCAGTATGACTATGGCAAACATATGTACAGTCCAAGAGTAGATCGTCCAATGGACTCTGATACTTGACCTCGGGTAAGTATTGTCCAATGGACTCTGGAAGCAAAGCGTCCAATAATGCCTTGCGTCCAAAGAAGCAGAATGGTAAAAGTCCGATAATCAGCATGAAGCTATACGTCTGAAAAGAGCCAAGTCATAAGTCCATATGGTAAGCAATGAGTATGCATCCATATAAACGAATATGCTTCACGTGCAAATGGTAAGCAAAGGTATGCGTCCATTTGCTAAAAGGACTGAAAGTCTAATATGTTCTACATGCTGCGTCCAAAACGCAGATTCTATCACAAGCTATTTAATGCTCTGGCATTTAATATGAGACATATTTAATGAGCAAATGATTTGAAATAAATAGCTGTATACAATGCTTTTTCTATGCAACTTGTCAATTTTTATAGGTTTAAATATCTTTTTCGTCCCTATAAAATGATCGAGTTTCATTTTTCGTCCCTGTAAAAATTTTTGTTTGTTTGTGATCCCTGTAAATCAAAAAGTTTTATTTTTAGTCCCTGCAAAATTGTTTTAGTCCCTGTAAAATTTAGATCATGTTGAATTAGTCCCTGTAATATTTAGATAATTGCCAAAATAGTCCTTGTAAAATAAATTTAATAGGGACTAAAAACAAAATTGTTCACATATTACAGGGACTAATTCAACATGATCTAAATTTTACAAGGACTAAAACAATTTTGCAGGGACTAAAAATAAAACGTTTTATTTTACAGGGATCACAAACAAACAAAAATTTTTACAGGGACGAAAAATGAAACTCAGTCATTTTGCAGGGACGAAAAAAGTATTTAAACCATTTTTATAATGTGCATTAAATGAAAAGCATAAAGCACTGTGGAAAGTGTACTTAGAGAGAGAATGTACTCTGATCATTTATGTATCTCTTTGAACACACCTTTTTGTTTACACAGTGTATTCTCTTTGTCTCAATAAAATATTACTATTAACCTTTGTGTAATTGAGACTATGAGTACAGGTTGCTTCTGACTTAGGAGAAAGAAATGCAAACAAATGCGCTGAAGTTGAACTCCTCAGAGCAACGAGAAAATAACATTTAATGCTATTAAAGAACGGTAACATTTATGAAGGCTGAAGTTGAGCTATTCGAAGAACAAGTCTGAAGCTTCATCAAAGCCTATAAATACCGGGAACAAGAAGAAGAATACAAGTGAGACAAAACCAAGCAAAAGAAATAGCAAAAACGTTGTGCAAATATTGTCATACTCTGTCTATTGTAGAAAGTATTGTATATTTTCTTTCTTCTTGTAAAAGAGAGTTTGCTTAACTCTCGAAGTGCTTAAGTTTTTCATATTCTCACTTGTGTGAGTTAGACAACACTTTAAGTTAAAAAAAACACTCTTCTGAGTTGTTTGAGCCTGGAGAGGCTTGTTTAGAAAGAATACTTGTTTGAGCCTGGAAAGGCTTGACTGTAAAAGAATACTTGGGATATAGCCTGAAGAGGCTGCGTGCAAAGAATACTTGGGTTGAGCCTTGAGAGGCTTGTTTGTAAAAGAATACTTGGATTGAGCCTGGAGAGGCTAGGTGTGCAAAGAATACTTGTTGTAAGGCCTGAAGAGGCTGTTGAAGAATACTTGTATTCTATCTGGATTGATAGTGAAATCTTTCTAGTTTGAGGGGACTGGACGTAACTCTTAGGAAAGGGTGAACCAGGATAAATACTTGTGTTATTTTCTCTTTCCCTAATCTTTTAGTTATTTTATTGTTTTTACCAACTGAGGGGATTGAATTGATCTTTAATTCAACAAGTTATTCATACTCTTTAATCGCACAAAGAAAACTAGTTTTAAACTAAGTGGACGTTTCTGCGTCCAACTTGTCTGTGCGTCCAATATCTCAAAAACGCTGTGCGTCCAATGTTTTCACAGTCAACGTCCAACATTTGCGAAAAGTTTTAAAAAGCTTTGAAACACAATTCAACCCCCACTTCTTGTGTTTCACCTTGTTACCTACAGTTGGTATCAGAGCTCGGTCTCTAGGGGTTGAGCACCTAACAGTGCAAAGAAGCAAAGTGTAACGCCCCTTTTTCCCACAAGGAACGTCACATGAAAAACTAAAACTTAATGCGGAAAATCGTCTTTCATAAAACATGGTTACCAAAATAGGTGGCTAAATTTTTTCTTTGAAAAGTCTTTTACGAAAAGATTACACACATCTTATTTAGCCATCCAGAAACTCAGAAGAAAAGAAACATCATACATAAATATGTACATCATCATGTCAAAGTACACAAACCTTGCGCTCGCAATGTATAGTTATAAACCACAACAGAGTGGCCAAACTACAACAACCTGACATCAGGAAATAAAACGAGAAAGCTAAACCTAGGAAAGCTGTAAATCAAAAGGTGTGTCAAATACAAGACACTGAACATGTATACCCCAAACCTTGGCTGGTCGCTAACAGACAACCTACAACCTAGCACCAGACACCCCCACCTCTACAGACCTAAGACGATGACATCTCCTCGGGGTCCTCCTCATCCTCAGACACCTCGAATAATACAAGATCTGGCTCGTCTCTAACCTTTCTCTTCCCTCTATCTACGTGTCCCGAAGGTCCGGCAGAAGTGTCAGAAGAACAACGCACAAAACGTCCAGAAGGTGCGACGTATGGAACAGGAAGTGTCAGCCTCATGGTCCCGGGTGATGGAACTGGTGTCATCGGTGAAGCCATCCTTGGTAAGCGTGCCCTCTCCAAGGAACTCTTCCTTGGAGTGCGACGAATCAAACGACAACGGTTAGATACCGATTCGGCTATCCGCTGAGGTGTAGGCCTCTGATCCTCCCTCGCCTCTCTCCTAGGCTGCGCCGTGGGTGGAACTCTGGCCTCCCGGTTCTCCAAGGTGATACTGCGTGCAAAGGGTGCATCTCCCAGCCAGTAGCGCATCCTCTCGACGGGTATGTAAACGTCCAAAACCATGTCCCTCTCCAAAACCTCTTCGGAGCCTAACACCCCTCCTCTAGTCCTAACCACGTGTCCAGACACAGTGGTCCATTGGGAGATGGGATCGTAAGTCCATCCCCCACCATCGGCCTCACGAGGCCGGAAGCACTCCCTCACTCGGGCTATCAGAGGTCTCGAAGTGGACATCTACGCGTAACGTACATAAAATAACAGAAAAACACGCAAGGGTGAATTTCTTTGCACAAGTTGAAATCCATTGAAAGGATGTATACGAAAAAGAAAATACTACATAATACATTCCAAGGATATATATAGCTACTCTTTCGCAAATCTTTCTCTAAGATATTCATACACCAAAAGAGAGCACATCATCAAATTAAACACACACATAGCACTCTAGCATAATGCATGTCACTTCAATATCTCTTTAATACACCGGTGCACTACTCCATGGAGATTTCTTCAACTAAGTAGAGCGATATGGCGGAATCGTATACCTATCATTAATGCAAACTGACCTTCACTCTCGGCCATCGTTTGTTATTTATTCGGTACAGACCCATTGTGCTACGTCGTACACCACATCATAAATAAGATAGCCCTGGTCAGGATCATCCAAGCTGGGTATTACGACTCGTCTCGGCACAAGGGAATTCATTTCAAGGCCATTGAGAACTTCTTAACCTGGATGCCCTCAAAGACTTATAGTCAGACCATACTTATTTACAATCCCCGCATAGGATTGTGTGCTCTAATCATGGCATAAAGCCAACATGGCAAAAGCCAATATTAATCATGGCATAAAACCAACATGGCAAAAGCCAATAACTCAAATGCATATGACAGTATATTTGCAAACACAATCAATACAATCAATGTGGTCCCTTGTCTTAGGGTTTTTCGTCGCCACGTGTTAGCTTTCAATACCGTGTAATCTTATTGTCCTTAAGACTTTTATCCTCGCCACGTATTGGTCCTCTTCCAATATCGTGTAATATTATTGTCCTTAAGACTTTTATCATCGCCACGTATTGGTCCTCTTCCAATACCGCGTAATTACGTTATTTTAAAAAAGGTTTAAATACTTTTCTCGTCCCTGCAAAATGACTGAGTTTCATTTTTCGTCCCAGTAAAAAATTTTGTTTGTTTGTGATCCCTGTAAAACAAAAAGTTTTATTTTTAGTCCCTGCAAAATTGTTTTAGTCCTTGTAAAATTTAGATCATGTTGAATTAGTCCCTGTAATATGTGAACAATTTTGTTTTTAGTCCCTATTAAATTTATTTTACAAGGACTACTTTGGCAATTATCTAAATATTACAGGGACTAATTCAACATGATCTAAATTTTACAGGGACTAAAACAATTTTGCAGGGACTAAAAATAAAACTTTTTGATTTACAAGGATCACAAACAAACAAAAATTTTTACAGGGACGAAAAATGAAACTCGGTCATTTTACATGGACGAAAAAGATATTTAAACCTTTAAAAAACATAAGTTTTATGAAAACTCTTCTTTGAAATCAAAGTTCTTCTTTTAACTTCCAACTCTTAAATCTTTATTATTTTGCTTCCCACTCTTCATTGTAAAAAGATTTAATTAAAAATCTTAGTTAAGTTCCTTGATAATCTTACTTAAGTTCCTTTACTTTAAGTATTTAAAAACTGCCCCAAAATATTCTGTTTTTCAAGTTTCAGCCCTTATTTTTTTGAAATTTAGGTTTCTGGCCCAAAATGCCCAGACTTTACGTTTTCTACCCCAAGACTTTCGTAAATTATAATTTTGGCCCAAAGGTACCCAGACTTCGCGTTTCTGCCCCAAACTTTCGTAAAATATATTTTTGGCCCAAAAGTCTCCAGACTTCGCGTTTCTGCCCCAAACTTTCGTAAATTATATTTTTGGCCCAAATTGTCTAGATTTTGCTCTTTAGGCCCAGAATTCCAGAATTTGCATTTTTGACCCCAAAAACATCCAGTTTTCGTTTTTGACCCCTAAAAATCTAAAATTTAATTTTTCTCCCTCTTTAATTAATTTTCTAGCTCACTTAGAGTTTTATGGATAAAAAGGATTTAGTATGAAATTGATTTAAAACTTATGATTAGAAACTTGATGAAATTTATCTAATTAAGTGTTATCTTTGAATTCTAATTAATTCAGTTGGAAAACTTTTTTTATTAAAACTTTTAAACCCTCTTCCCACACTTAATCAAATATTTTCAATCTAAACTCAATCACATTGAATTAAATCATGTGAAACATCCAAGAATCGATATTCATCCATTTAGGCAAAAACACCACCATGCCATAAATCAAACATACACTCAAAGTACTCATTCATAACATATCAACATACATCATGAACATAGCATAAAACATACTTCACAAAGCACACACTTAGGCATCCAAAATCACCCCAAAGCATACATATGATTTTTCCAACAACACATAAGCTCATCAAAAATTATCAAGCCTCAACCAAAATCATACTTTCACTCATATACATAAATATATAAAAATTAAATACATATTACTAAGAGAATGAAAACTCATTCAACAACCAATATGAAAACTCAAGTCTTTGAGTTTTTCATGAACATACAACACATAGCCACACACATATACAACATTCCCAACTTATTGAGAAAATCCCCTTACCTCTTGAAGACTATGAAAATGAGCAAACACCAAAGATCACCTTCCCTCTACACAATCACCAAGTGGCCTCCTTGAAGCCTTGATGGTCCCACACTTAGAAAAATTTACCTTTCACAAAATACACCAAAATAAAACCATAAAAATATGAGTTTTATGAAAACCAACAAACCCTAAAGAGTAGAAATTTTGAGTAGATGAATACTTACTCAAACTTGAAGGAAAACAGATCCAAGATAGTTTTCAAGCTTGTAGGTTCCAATGGAGTGAACCTAAACCAAGAAAAAGCTCTCTGTTAGTAAAGAGAAGAATACAAGCTTTCATGGAAAAAATGAAAGTGGTGGAAATGAAAAAATGAAAGAAGTTTATGGATTAGAATGATGATCCAAACCTTTTTTGTGAAGCTTGGGTGGTCAAAAACTCAATAAAACTTAGCCTTTTGGTGTGTAGGAATGCTTGAGAATATGAGAGAAAAATGGAGTTTGGAACTTGGAGAAGATGAAGTGAAGAAGAAATGAATTCTCTCTCCTCCCTTGCCCTACATGAATTCAGCTGACCCAAGAAGAGTATGGGGGACGTATGGGCTAGCTTACTTGGAAGGAATGAGAGTCATACCTCTCTCACCTAATTTTGAAAAATTCAAAAATTAAACCCATTTGACCATTTGACTTTTGGAATCATTTTGAGGGTGGATCAGCCCCTCTCTTGTGCGCCCAAGCTGACTGGAAAATGGTGGAATTTAATTCCACTAAGTTAGGGTTTAATAGGTAGTTCGAAGTAGTAAAAACGCGTAGTTTTCGAACCCCTTTTTAGATAAATATTTTTCTAAAATGAGTAAAATCATGAGAAATGAATTTTATGATTTGAATATGTCATAGAAAAATTTAGAAACCCAAAACTAAATTTTTGGACTATTTTTCATGTCCCGGTTGCGCCCGGTTTACCCGTAAAGCTCCAAACGCAAGTAAAATAAAGTTATCTGAAAAATTTCCAGAAAAATTTCTAAAAATCAAAAATATTATAAGAACCACTTTTGGTTCGTTAAAAAATTATTTTGGAATAAAAATGACCTCCAGAAAAATGTTAAACCCTATCCCCGCATCAGGAGAGAATGCGGTTCCCGCAAAAACTCAGTTTTGCGAACTCTACTACTCTGAACCCTTCAAAATCAAACCTAAGATATGAATATTATTATTCACACCTTAAAATCCCAAAAATCATAATTAAATAATTTTAATTAAATTAAATAGGATTAAAAATCAATAAAAACTATATATAAAAAATCAGGGTGTTACACAAAGAGCCATGGAGAACGAGGGACAAGCTGTGAACAGACCACCACTGTTCAACGGAGACGAATACGATTATTGGAAGCAAAGAATGATCACATTCTTTGACGCGCAGAATATAGACATGTGGGATGTCTTGGAAACTGGTTACACTGCTCCAGTAGATGAAGCAGGTCAACCAGTGCCAAGAGCTCAGTGGACGCAGGATCAAAGAACCAGATTCCAGCTGAACTCAAAGGCAAGACACTATCTGATGTGTGCCATCACTAAGTCACAATATGACAAGGTGCACAGCTGCACCACTGCCAAAGAGATATGAGACACTTTAGCTTTAGCGCACGAAGGATCATCTCAGGTCCGTGAGTCCAAAATCAGCATGCTAGTTCATCAATATGAACTATTCAAAACGGAGGATCACGAGACTATTGATCAGATGTTTGGACGATTCCAAACAATCATCAACAACCTGAGATCTTTGGGAAAAATCTACACAACCCAGGATCACATTAGGAAAATCCTAAGGAGTCTGCCTAGACAATGGAGACCCAAGGTAACTGCTATATAAGAAGCAAGGGATCTTTCCACTCTTGCTATGGAAAATCTCCTAGGCTCACTCAAAGTGCATGAGCTTGAGCTCAAAGAAGAAGGAACAGAGAAAAGGGCAAAGTCCATTGCTCTTAAAGCCCAAAAGGGGAGCACCTCAAAAGCACTAAAAGCAAATGACTCTGATGAGGAGTCGTGTAGCTCAGAAGGAGAAGAAGGCTCAGATGATGATGAACTTTCCTTCATGTCCAGGAAGATAAAGTCGATGTGGAAAAAGAAAGGTGGCTTCAGAAGGAAGCAATTCAACAAAAGATTTCCACAAAAGGAAGCTGAACAAAAGGAGAAAAGTCCAGTAGTGTGCTATGGATGCAAGAAACCAGGCCACTACAAGGCAAACTGTCCTAAGGCTGAAAGGACAAAGAAGAAGATCTTCAAGAAGAAAAAGGGTCTCACGGCAACATGGGAAGATCTTGATGAATCTTCTGATGATGAGGATGAGGAGGATAAGGAAGAAACAAATCTTTGCCTGATGGCAAGTCTACCCTCCACTGACAGCGAGGATGAAGAAGAGGCTGGCCATGTCACCTCGACATGCGTCCATAACAAGAGGAACATGCCTGGACGCAGACCAAGGACTAACAAGAAAGGACCCAAGTCAATCTAGGTACCTAAAAGCAAGATAATTCCTGTTGCAGATATGCTTGATGGGAGGAAGACAACTCCAGTCATGGTACCTGGACAGTGGCTGCTCACGACACATGACAGGAGAAAGGTCTATGTTCCAAGACCTAAAGCCTAGATCAAAGGGTTGGGTCACCTTTGGAGGAGACCAGAAAGGCAGAATAGTTGGGATAGGTAAAATTGGTAAGCATCATTTTTCCTCTATTGAAAATGTCTTATTGGTTGAAGGACTCAAACATAATCTGCTTAGCATAAGTCAATTGTGTGATAGTGGATTTGATGTTTCCTTTAACAAGGATAAATGTATAGTCAGAAATTCTGATAAGTCCATACTTTTTCAAGCAAAGAGGCAGGACAATGTTTACATAATTGATTTCGAAAATCTGTCCTAACAAAATGTCTCATGCTTCATATCCTTAAAGGATGAACAATGGATATGGCACAAGAAACTTGGTCACGCAAGCTTAAGAACCATCTCAAAGCTAAATAAGCATAACCTCGTGAGAGGACTACCAAATCTTGTGTACAAATTTGAAGTTCTGTGTGAAGCATGTCAGAAAGGGAAACAAGTGAAAAATTCTTTTAATTCCAAAAATATTATTTCCACTTCTAGACCTTTGGAACTTTTACATATGGATTTGTTTGGACCCACTCAAACTGCTTCTTTAAATGGAAAGAAATATGGACTAGTTATAGTTGATGACTATACTAGATGGACATGGGTCAAATTCCTTGCACACAAGGATGAGTCTTTTAAAGTCTTTACTATATTCTGTAAAAGAGTCCAAAATGAGAAAGGAGTTTGTATCAACACTATTAGAAGTGATCATGGAGGTGAGTTTCAGGATGCAAACTTCTAGAGATTCTGTGAAGAGAATGGAATCCTTCACAATTTCTCTGCACCAAGAACACCTCAACAGAATGGTGTGGTGGAGAGAAAGAATCGATCGTTACAAGAGATGGCCAGGTCCATGCTCAATGATCACTCAACCTCTAAGAGGTTTTGGGCTGAAGCAGTAAACATTGCCTATTTTGAAACATCTACAAAACAGAATATATGTAAGGCCTATATTGAAAAAGATTCCATATGAATTGTGGAAAGGAAGAAAACCCAACATTTCCTATTTCCATCCCTTTGAATGTGAATGTTTTATTCTTAACACTAAGGATCAACTTGGCAAGTTTGATTCTAAAGTGGATAATCAAATTTTTCTGGATTACTCTGAAACTTCCAAGGCTTATTGAATCTATAACTCAAGAACCTTGACTATTGAAGAGTCAATTCATATTAAATTCAATGACAAAAAGCCTGACAAGGAATTGTCAGAGCTAAGTGATTCTCTTGCAGATATGAGAATACAAGCAGAACGTGAAGGAATATCACCTAAGAAAGAATGAAGAAGATGGATCAGACGCAGAAACTGAGGATGCGTACAATCCAGAGAGAAGAAGAAGCTGGCACTTCAAGAGTTATCATCCTGAAGATCAAATTATTGAAAATGCAAATGATAGAGTCAGAACAAGGTCCACATTCAGAGAACAAACTGATGTTGCATTCATTTCTGAATTGGAGCCCAAGAATGTTGATGAATCCCTATTGGACGAAGGATAGATTTTAACAATGCAGGAGGAGCTGAACCAATTCAAACGTAATGATGTTTGGACGCTGGTAGCCCCACCTGAAGATAAGTCCATTATTGGAACCAAATGGGTATTCAGAAACAAACTGGACGAAGAAGGTAAAGTGGTGAGAAATAAATCAAGGTTAGTTGCTCAAGGTTACTCACAACAGGAAGGTATTGACTTTACTGAAACCTTCACTCCAGTTGCTAGAATAGAAGCCATTCACATCTTACTTTCATTTGCTGCCCAACATGATATGAGGCTTTATCAAATGGATGTAAAGAGTGCTTTTCTGAATGGTATAATAACTGAAGAAGTCTATGTTGAACAACCTCCTGGTTTTGAGGATCAAACTTTTCCTAATTATGTTTTTAAACTGAAAAATGCTCTTTATGGCCTCAAGCAAGCTCCTCGAGCTTGGTATGAAAAACTAAGTTCATTTTTTATGGAAAATGGTTTTTCAAGAGGAAAAGTTGACACTACTCTTTTCAGAAAATCCATAGACTCACATTTCATCATAGTACAAATTTATGTGGACGATATTATTTTTGGTGCTACTGATGGATCTCTGTGTGGAGAATTTTCTGAGTTAATGCAGAAGGAGTTCGAAATGAGTATGATGGGAGAATTGAAATTCTTCCTTGGACTTCAAGTAAAACAGACTCAAGATGGGATTTATGTGCATCAGTCCAAGTATACAAAGGAACTTCTGAAGAAGTTCAATATGGACGATTGTAAGCCCATGAACACTCCTATGCACCCAACTTGCATAATGAACCTGAGCGATAAAGATAAAAAGGTAGGTATACGGAGGTATGATTGGATCTCTCTTGTATCTTACTGCATCTAGACCTGATATCATGTTTAGTGTTTGTTTATGTGCAAGATTTCAATCAGATCCTAGAGATTCTCACTTAACTGCTGTCAAGAGAATCTTTAGATATCTGAAGGAGACTACTAATCTTGGTTTGCTGTTTAAGAAATCAGATGAATACAGATTAGTAGGGTTCTGTGATGCTAATTATACTGGAGACAGACTTGAAAGAAAAAGCACCAGCGGAGGATGCCATTTTATTGGGTCCAATCTAGTATCATGGACGAGCAGGAGACAGAGCACAATTGCATTATCTACAGCTGAAGCTGAATATGTCTCTGCTGCAAGTTGTTGTTCTCAGCTCTTATGGATTAAACATCAATTGGAGGACTACAACATCTTCGAGAGTAAGATTTCTGTTCTTTGTGATAACACTGCTGCAATCAATTTATCTAAGAACCCAATCTTACACTCAAGAGCTAAGCATATAGAAATTAAACATCATTTCATTAGAGACTATGTACAGAAGGGAATATTTGATATTCAGTTTGTTAGCACTGAAAATCAATGGGCGGACATATTTACAAAACCTCTCTCTGTAGATAGATTCACTTTTATAAGGAAGCATTTAAATATGCACTTTATAAAAGAATGATGTTTAGCGTCTAATATGCTCAAGTTGAGTCTGAGTCCAATATGACTAGCGTCCAATAGGACACGTCAGTCTATTTGAGACTTAGAATTTTTATTGAGACTTAAAGGTTTTTACCTCTTAGTCTTCCCGCGCTGAGTCTAAGCTTTTTTTATAATAATATATTTTTATCACAAGCTGTCCACCTGCTCTGCAGCTGTTTTCCTTTTTAACAATCACGTTGGTTCTCAAGATTTCTTGAAAGTTGAAACTGTCTTTATTAAAAAGAGATACCATCTGTTTCCAAGTCTTTTCAAACTGTTACTTGCACGTCTTCTCTGCTCTTTCTCTCTCTTGCAAAAGTTTTGTTAAAACTTTCAAAGCCGTGCTTGCTCTCTCTAAATCCTTATCCTCATACAAGACAATGTCGAGAATCAACCATATGGAAGTAAAAGTGGAAACCTTCATCGACTTCTCTATATCCTCTGAGTTCGGCATTGATGTCAGAAATGAATTCATTGCGGCTGGGTGGTCTAGGTATTTCGATGAAAACACCAAGGTTTTTCCCTCCTTGGTCAGGGAGTTTTGGAACTCAAGAGAAACATTGGAGGATAGCATTAAAGGAACGGTGTTAAACAGGGAGGTCTCTGTGTCCTGCGATTCGATTGCTTGAGCCACCGCCTGTGAACAAGAAGGAGAGCTCTACAGACCTACCTGGAAAGCCGAGTTTGGTGGAGACTCTGAAGTACGCAGACTCTTGCTTAAAACTGCGTGTAATGGCCCCATTATTGCGTCAAGAATGCATGACAAAATTCGTGTCTTGCACTTGCTGTTGAACAAGACGGTCATTCACAAGGTTGGATCAAGGGACTTTGTCTCAGATTTGCATGAATTTCTGCTGGTACACCTTATGTCTCTAAACCGAATCAACCTGCCATCCATTCTGTTCTTTTGCTTCAAAAGAGACTCAACTAGCATGGACAGAAAGAATGCTATTCCCTTTGGAGTTCTTCTTCAAAAGGTACTGAACAATCAAATCCTTGATGCCATCACTGAACAGCTGTTAACTCTTCAAGGACTCTTTCAACCAAGTCTGGAGAGACTCAGTTTCGTGAGAATGAGACTGACACCAATGGAGAATGTTCAAAGAAGTAACTCAAATGGTGTTCAAGAGGTCTCTAAAGAAAAAGAAGAGAGTGAACGAAACTCTCGAGCTACAGAAACGGAAGAACAGCGTGAAGCTAAAATCACCAGAGCAAGAGAAGAGATCAGAAAGTTCAAGGAAGATCAGCTGGCTGCTAAACGAAGAGAAAGAGAAGCTAAAAAGAATAAGAGAAAAGAAAAAGAAGTTGCTAAGCATATCCTAAACCTCTTGGATGAAGAGAACAGAAAAAGGAATGCTGAGGAACGAATATGCTTCACGTGCAAATGGTAAGCAAAGGTATGCGTCCATTTGCTAAAAGGACTGAAAGTCTAATATGTTCTACATGCTGCGTCCAAAATGCAGATTCTATCACAAGCTATTTAATGCTCTTGCATTTAATATGAGACATATTTAATGAGCAAATGATTTGAAATAAATAGCTATATACAATGCTTTTTCTATGCAACTTGTCAATGTTTTTGAACGTACATTAAATGAAAAGCATAAAGCACTGTGGAAAGTGTACTTAGAGAGAGAATGTACTCTGATCATTTATGTATCTCTTTGAACACACCTTTTTGTTTACACAATGTATTCTCTTTGTCTCAATAAAATATTGCTATTAAGCTTTGTGTAATTGAGACTATGAGTACAGGTTGCTTCTGACTTAGGAGAAAGAAATGCAGACAAATACGCTGAAGTTGAACTTCTCAGAGCAACGGGGAAATAGCATTTAATGCTATTAGAGAACAGTAACATTTATGAAGGCTGAAGCTGAGCTATTCGAAGAACAAGTCTGAAGCTTCATCAAAGCCTATAAATACTGGGAACAAGAAGAAGAATATAAGTGAGACAAAACCAAGCAAAAGAAAGAGCAAAAATGCTGTGCAAATATTGTCATACTCTGTCTATTGTAGAAAGTCTTGTATATTTTCTTTCTTCTTGTAAAAGAGAGTTTGCTTAACTCTCGAAGTACTTAAGTTTTTCATATTCTCACTTGTGTAAGTTAGACAGCACTTTAAGTTAAAAAAAACACTCTTCTGAGTTGTTTGAGCCTGGAGATGCTTGTTTAGAAAGAATACTTGTTTGAGCCTGGAGAGGCTTGACTGTAAAAGAATACTTGGGATATAGCCTGAAGAGGCTACGTGCAAAGAATACTTGGGTTGAGCCTGAGAGAGGCTTGTTTGTAAAAGAATACTTGGATTGAGCCTGGAGAGGCTAGGTGTGCAAAGAATACTTGTTGTAAGGCCTGAAGATGCTGTTGAAGAATACTTGTATTCTATCTGGATTGATAGTGAAATCTCTCTAGTTTGAGGGGACTGGACGTAGCTCTTAGGAAAGGGTGAACCAGGATAAATACTTGTGTTATTTTCTCTTTCCCTAATCTTTCAGTTATTTTATTGCTTTTACTAACTGAGGGGATTGAATTGATCTTTAATTCAACAAGTTATTCATACTCTTTAATCGCACAAAGAAAACTAGTTTTAAACTAAGTGGACGTTTCTGCGTCCAACTTGTCTGTGCGTCCAATATCTCAAAAACGCTGTGCGTCCAACGTTTTCACAGTCAGCGTCCAACATTTGCGAAAAGTTTTAAAAAGCTTTGAAACACAATTCAACCCCCCCTTTTTGTGTTTCACCTTGTTACCTACATACAGTAGATAGAATACACACAACAGATATCACACACAAATAATGATATACTCAACCTCAAAAGAAATCATATCATCAATGCAAGATATATGTTCATGCATGTCACTTCTATATCTCTTGAAAACACACCGGTGTATTGCTCCAAGGAGACTTTTCCAACCTTAACTGCATTGAGCGATTGGCTGCAGTAAACTTAACAGAATAACTAGGGAATCCCGCCAGACCCCTGAGAATCCTTCGGTAATACCACATTTAAAATGAATATCATATCATAAATAGGTCCGTCAGTCAGATTTATCCAAGTCGAGCATACAATTCGTCTCGGCTCGAGGGTATTCACCTACACGGCCATTGAGACTTACGAAACCTGGATAATCCCAGTAGGCAATTGTAGCCCAACAAAATGCTATTTTCAATCTTCCCTCCAGATTGTAAGCTCAAACGTCTTTATGCAATGACAGTCTAAATTGCACATAAATTCACTTTTCTCAAAACACAGTTTCTCATATTCCTCAAGTAATCTCAAAAGTACTCTTCTCAAAACACAATATTATATCTCTTTCATTCTCATACATCAAAACTATAAAACAAGAACATCTTACCAACATAGAATCAATTAATGAAATTACTTCTCATCTTACCTCTCTCTCCGACTTAATTTGTTTAATAAAAGAGTGATCACACCGCGGCAGTGCCGAACTGAGGTGATCGACTCATAATCAGAGTGATTCAGTATATATCAAAACTAAAGGTGATTAAATCATTTGAAGCAGACCAAAACGGGGCAGAGCCACCAGGATTGATCAAGAGGGAAGAGATTAACAGTAATTTAAACCCATGTTTACTTTTTAATCGGTAAGTGGCTGTTCTCAGGTTTTAAATAAACTTGGGGAAAGGAATAATCACACGGCGGCAGAGCCGACTGCGATGATCAGTGTCCTACTTTTATTATAACTTGATATAGAACTGAGTGAACGAGATTAAGTTGTTTTATTACTGAAACAGCCAAACACTAGTTGTTTTCAGAAAAAGCTCGTTGAAGGCTTACCTCACTAATTTTCACCAGACAATATAACAGCAGAATTCACCAAGAATCCTTTACTATTACACTATTTTTTCCAACCCAACATATATATATTAGCGAAATCACTTCTAACATATCAAGGTTCAATTAAACATTTAGTTGTGTTGTAGTAACATCCCAATAAAATCTTTCCCAATTTATCTTAGTCGCGTATATACTTAATCCCTAGATTAAGATTTCGTGAACAACGTAAAGGCATGGTTTCCAGGAAAGAGAGGTGAGCTAAGGCCACTTGGAAGACCTTTGTCTTTCCTAGTCAGAATCATACTAATAAACCATTCATCTTAACCATCTTTCTGTATATCAATGATAGACAATTTTAGGATTTTCACAAGGAAATTTACGGTAAAATTATACTGCGGTAGTCTAAAATTCGTCATTATAACGGTACAATTATTAAAGCTCAAAATCAATTTTGCCATTATAACATTACTATCACAAAATCACATAAACAATTTAGGCATTATAACACTACAATTAATTAAAGCTCATAACAATTAATTTAAAGTCATAAAACAATTATAAAGCTTAAATAAACCAAGTATAAAGCTATAACACAAATTACGTAAGGGATTAGCAATCAAAAATCAAACTTATATATTTTTCAATTATTTTGTAAGAGGTTCCCCTTACCTTTTGAAGAAAAATGCTTGGAAGAACAAAGCTTAAAAACTAAGAACACAAAGAGAGAATATAAAGCTTTAAAGAGGGAGGAGAAGAATTTGCTTTGTCAACACAAAGACTTGGTGCAAGTGTTAATGAAGCATGGAGGGGGATATTTATAGGGGAGGGGGCGGCCATGAGGAGGGACAAGGGAGGAAGGAAAAAGATTGCATGATGTAAGCCATGAGGCTTAAAATGCCTAATTAGTTAATTACGTAAAATCAACCCTTTTTCTAATTGGATGAAAGGCATCTCCCTAGGATTGAATCCAAGTGAAAAAGCAAATCCAAGACTCCAAAATTGCATGAATATGTCGACCAAATGAGGAGGAATAAGGGTCATGGGATAACTTGGTTAAAAACTTTAGGTTTTGGTAGTTTAAGTGTAAAACCAAGGGTAAAATAGTAATTGTACATGCCCCTACATTATTCATGGTCAACGATTCCGTCTACAGATATTTTAAACTCCTTAGAATTGTATTTGAGTCCCACAAAAACCCTAAGTTCCTATATCATACTCGTTACGTCTCTATTTGTCTCTATTCGGTTGATATAACGCAAATAAGAGCAAGAACGATAAAAAAATAATTTTGTCTAAAAATAATTTTAAAAATCCTAAAATAATTAATAAAATATAAATTGTTGTGGACCTTTGTCACGTAATTTTTACACTGTAAAACAAGATATTTGTGTTATACGCATCTGCTAAGCATATTTTTTGGTAAATTTCAAAAGTTTTTCAAAAATTCCATAAAAATTACAGAAAATCACAAATATTAAAAGAATCAACTTTTGTGAAAGAAGATAATTTTCTGGGTTGGTTTGATATACTTTTATTATTTAAAACCTAATCTGTCAGTTACGGCAAAAACCATTTTCTGTAAAAATCAAAACGTCAAGTGAAAAATGTCTGTTTCAATGAAATAAATAAATAAGCATATTAAAAACCTATTTCTAAGACAAAAATAAATCACTCAACACCTAGATTACAAAATTTCATATAAAACAGAAAATAGACGATAAATAGAAAACGGAGGTTATATTTTCTGTTTAAAACTAAACGTCAAATAAAAAAAACTATTTGTTTTAATGCTAAGAATCAATACCTATATTAAAACCATTTTTCTAAGATGATAATAAATCAACAAACACATATACACAAAACACTTTGAATAAAGTAGAATAAATACGGAAGTGATGCAAACGGAAGTTATATAAAACCTAACTGTCTTACTGTATAAACTACAACACTTGTAACACCCTTTCTCCAAAAAGGATATTACACCATAGTAACCAAGAATTTCGAAATAACTTAGAAAATATTTGGTGAAAGCTCAACATTCCTTCTCCGAAAAATGCGTGTAAATTTTTTTCTTCTTTTAAATAATGAAAAGGATGGAAAATATGTCTTAATTCTTTTCAAAAGGTTTTAAGTCCGGAAGCATAAAACAATATTTAAGTAAAAATAATCTCATCTCATATAATCATCAGAGTTTTTACAAGGAAAAATAGTGAACATCGGAGCCAGTCTGGTCTTGAGACCTCTACCCAATCAAAAACAGTAAATACCAATTCTTCTCGGAATCTCTGTCATTTATACAGCAACTTCCTTCCGATCCTCTTGTAAGAGCTAACCAATTCCTTGGGTAAAACATCTACTCAACCATGTACCAACAACATAGAAAGTAGGCAAGGGTGAAACTCTAACTCAAAGTAATTTGAAAAGTATAGGCACACAACAATATAAGCATAAATACCAAGGAATCACACTTAAGCAATTAGTACATTCACATAACAAATAATAAAAACTTCACAAACAGGTCAAGGAAAACTTATGAAAATCATCAAATAAGAACACCACTTTAAACAAAGCATATGAGAACATCGTGTAGGAACCTCGCTTTAGACAAAGTATGTGGGAACATCGTGTAGAAACTTTGCTTTAAACAAAGCATATGAGAACATCGCTTTAGACAAAGCATATGTAACACCCTCATTTTAAATAGTTTTTATTGATTTTTAATCTGCTTTAATTTAATTAAAATTATTTAATTAATGATTTTTGGGATCTTGAGGTGAGGATAGTGATAGTAATATCTTAGATTTATTTTAGAGGAGCCGAGAGTTGTAGAGTTCGCAAAACTGAGTTTTTGCGGGAACCGCATTCTCTCCTGATTCGGGGAT
>BRZY01000062.1:0-20000 GCA_030159175.1 Glycyrrhiza uralensis | reverse complement strand
CTATAACCATTGAACAAGCGCATGGACGTAGCGCGACGCATGCATATATGCATTCAACGCGCAACACTTGGCAGGTGCGATCATACCAGCACTAATGCACCGGATCCCATCAGAACTCCGCAGTTAAGCGTGCTTGGGCGAGCGTAGTACTAGAATGGGTGACCTCCTGGGAAGTCCTCGTGTTGCACCTCTTTTTATCTCATTTTTGTGACGCCTCTGCCCATGGCATTGTAACCTTCCTCTTTTTATTTTTTTATTTTTTGGCATTTTTCTGAGTAATTTGAGCAAGATGAATAGTAAATTCTGTCAGTACCCCTATAAGCATTGAACAAGCGCATGGACGGAGCGCGACGCATGCATAAATGCATTAAACGCGTAACACTTGGCTGGTGCGATCATACCAGCACTAATGCACCGGATCCCATCAGAACTCCACAGTTAAGCGTGCTTGGGCGAGAGTAGTACTAGGATGGGTGACCTCCTGGGAAGTCCTCGTGTTGCACCTCTTTTTATCTCATTTTTGTGACGCCTCTGCCCATGGCATCATCACCTTTCTTTTGTTATTTTTTTTATTTTTTGGCATTTTTCTAAGTAATTTGAGTAAGATGAATAGTAAATTTTGTTAGTACCCCTATAACCATTGAACAAGCGCATGGACGGAGCGCGACGCATGCATAAATGCATTAAACGCGCAACACTTGGCAGGTGCGATCATACCAGTACTAATGCACCGAATCCCATCAGAACTCCGCAGTTTAGCGTGCTTGGGCGAGAGTAGTACTAGGATGGGTGACCTCCTGGGAAGTCCTCGTGTTGCACCTCTTTTATCTCATTTTTGTGACGCCTCTGCCCATGGCATCGTAACCATTCTTTTTTTATTTTTTTTACTTTTTGGCATTTTTCTGAGTAATTTGAGCAAGATGAATTGTAAATTCTATCAGTACCACTATAACCATTGAACAAGAGCATGGACGGAGCGGGACGCATGCATATATGCATTGAACGCGCAACACTTGGAAGGTGCGATCATACAAGCACTAATGCACCGGATCCCATCAGAACTCCGGAGTTAAGCGTGCTTGGGCGAGAGTAGTACTAGGATGGGTGACCTCTTAGGAAGTCCTCGTGTTCCACCTCTTTTGACCTCATTTATGTGACGCCTCAGGCCATGGCATCGTAACCTTTCTCTTTTTATTTTTTTATTTTTTGGCATTTTTTTGAGTAATTTGAGCAAGATGAATAGTAAATTCCGTCAGTACCACTATAACCATTGAACAAGCGCATGGACGTTGCGCGACGCATGCATATACGCATTCAACGCGCAACACTTGGCAGGTGCGATCATACCAGCACTAATTCACCGGATCCCATCAGAACTCCGCAGTTAAGCGTGCTTGGGCGAGAGTAGTACTAGGATGGGTGACCTCCTGGGAAGTCCTTGTGTTGCACCTCTTTTTATTTCATTTTTGTGACGCCTCTGCCCATGGCATTGTAACCTTCCTCTTTTTATTTTTTTATTTTTTGGCATTTTTCTGAGTAATTTGAGCAAGATAAATAGTAAATTCTGTCAGTTCCCCTATAACCATTGAACATGTGCATGGACGGAGCGCGACGCATGCATATATGCATTGAACGCGCAACGCTTGGCAGGTGCGATCATACCAGCACTAATGCACCGGATCCCATCAGAACTCTTCAGTTAAGCGAGCTTGGGCGAGAGTAGTACTAGGATGGGTGACCTCCTGGGAAGTCCTCGTGTTGCACCTCTTTTTATCTCATTTTTGTGACGCCTCTGCCCATGGCATCATCACCTTTCTTTTGTTATTTTTTTTATTTTTTGGCATTTTTCTAAGTAATTTGAGTAAGATGAATAGTAAATTTTGTTAGTACCCCTATAACAATTGAACAAGCGCATGGACGGAGCGCGACGCATGCATAAATGCATTAAACGCGCAACACTTGGCAGGTGCGATCATACCAGCACTAATGCACCGGATCCCATCAGAACTTCGGAGTTAAGCATGCTTGGGCGAGAGTAGTACTAGGATGGGTGACCTCCTGGGAAGTCCTCGTGTTGCACCTCTTTTTATCTCATTTATGTGACGCCTCAGCCCATGGCATCGTAACCTTTCTCTTTTTATTTTTTATTTTTTGGCATTTTTTTGAGTAATTTGAGCAAAATGAATAGTAAATTCCGTCAGTACGACTATAACCATTGAACAAGCGCATGGACGTAGCGCGACGCATGCATATATGCATTGAACGCGCAACACTTGGCAGGTACGGTCATACCAGCACTAATGCACCGGATCCCATCAGAACTCCACAGTTAAGCGTGCTTGGGCGAGAGTAGTACTAGGATGGGTGACCTCCTGGGAAGTCCTTGTGTTGCACCTCTTTTTATTTCATTTTTGTGACGCCTCTGCCCATGGCATTGTAACCTTCCACTTTTTATTTTTTGGCATTTTTCTGAGTAATTTGAGCAAGATAAATAGTAAATTCTGTCAGTTCCCCTATAACCATTGAACAAGTGCATGGACGGAGCGCGACGCATGCATATATGCATTGAACGCGCAACGCTTGGCAGGTGCGATCATACCAGCACTAATGCACCGGATCCCATCAGAACTCCGCAGTTAAGCGTGCTTGGGCGAGAGTAGTACTAGGATGGGTGACCTCCTGGGAAGTCCTCGTGTTGCACCTCTTTTTATCTCATTTTTGTGACGCCTCTGCCCATGGCATCGTCACCTTTCTTTTGTTATTTTTTTTATTTTTTGGCATTTTTCTAAGTAATTTGAGCAAGATGAATAGTAAATTTTGTTAGTACCCCTATAACCATTGAACAAGCGCATGGACGGAGCGCGACGCATGCATAAATGCATTAAACCCGCAACACTTGGCAGGTGCGATCATACCAGCACTAATGCACCGGATCCCATCAGAACTTCGGAGTTATGCGTGCTTGGGCGAGAGTAGTACTAGGATGGGTGACCTCCTGGGAAGTCCTCGTGTTGCACCTCTTTTTATCTCATTTATGTGACGCCTCAGCCCATGGCATCGTAACCTTTCTCTTTTTATTTTTTATTTTTTGGCATTTTTTTGAGTAATTTGAGCAAAATGAATAGTAAATTCCGTCAGTACGACTATAACCATTGAACAAGCGCATGGACGTAGCGCGACGCATGCATATATGCATTGAACGCGCAACACTTGGCAGGTACGGTCATACCAGCACTAATGCACCGGATCCCATCAGAACTCCACAGTTAAGCGTGCTTGGGCGAGAGTAGTACTAGGATGGGTGACCTCCTGGGAAGTCCTTGTGTTGCACCTCTTTTTATTTCATTTTTGTGACGCCTCTGCCCATGGCATTGTAACCTTCCACTTTTTATTTTTTGGCATTTTTCTGAGTAATTTGAGCAAGATAAATAGTAAATTCTGTCAGTTCCCCTATAACCATTGAACAAGTGCATGGACGGAGCGCGACGCATGCATATATGCATTGAACGCGCAACGCTTGGCAGGTGCGATCATACCAGCACTAATGCACCGGATCCCATCAGAACTCCGCAGTTAAGCGTGCTTGGGCGAGAGTAGTACTAGGATGGGTGACCTCCTGGGAAGTCCTCGTGTTGCACCTCTTTTTATCTCATTTTTGTGACGCCTCTGCCCATGGCATCATAACCTTTTTTTTTTTTTATTTTTTTATTTTTTGGCATTTTTGTGAGTAATTGATCAAGATGAATTGTAAATTCTGTCAGTACCACTATAACCATTGAACAAGTGCATGGACGGAGCGCGACGCATGCATATATGCATTGAACGCGCAACACTTGGCAGGTGCGATCATACCAGCACTAATGCACCGGATCCCATCAGAACTCCACAGTTAAGCGTGCTTGGGCGAGAGTTGTACTAGGATGGGTGACCTCCTGGGAAGTCCTCGTGTTGCACCTCTTTTTATCTCATTTTTGTGACACCTCTGCCGATGGCATCGTAACCTTTCTTTTTTTATTTTTTTTATTTTTTTTATTTTTTCGGAGTAATTTGAGCAAGATGAATAGTAAATTTCGTCAGTACCACTATAACCATTGAACAAGCGCATGGACGTAGCGCGACGCATGCATATATGCATTCAACGCGCAACACTTGGCAGGTGCGATCATACCAGCACTAATGCACCGGATCCCATCAGAACTCCGCAGTTAAGCGTGCTTGGGCGAGCGTAGTACTAGGATGGGTGACCTCCTGGGAAGTCCTCGTGTTGCACCTCTTTTTATCTCATTTTTGTGACGCCTCTGCCCATGGCATTGTAACCTTCCTCTTTTTATTTTTTTATTTTTTGGCATTTTTCTGAGTAATTTGAGCAAGATGAATAGTAAATTCTGTCAGTACCCCTATAAGCATTGAACAAGCGCATGGACGGAGCGCGACGCATGCATAAATGCATTAAACGCGCAACACTTGGCTAGTGCGATCATACCATCACTAATGCACCGGATCCCATCAGAACTCCACAGTTAAGCGTGCTTGGGCGAGAGTAGTACTAGGATGGGTGACCTCCCGGGAAGTCCTCGTGTTGCACCTCTTATTATCTCATTTTTGTGACGCCTCTGCCATGGCATCGTAACCTTTCTTTTTTATTTTTTGGCATTTTTCTGAGAAATTTGAGCAAGATGAATAGTAATTTCCGTCAGTACCACTATAACCATTGAGCAAGTGCATGGACGGAGCGCGACGCATGCATATATGCATTGAACGCGCAACACTTGGAAGGTGCGATCATACCAGTACTAATGCACCGAATCCCATCAGAACTCCGCAGTTTAGCGTGCTTGGGCGAGAGTAGTACTAGGATGGGTGACCTCCTGGGAAGTCCTCGTGTTGCACCTCTTTTATCTCATTTTTGTGACGCCTCTGCCCATGGCATCGTAACCATTCTTTTTTTATTTTTTTTACTTTTTGGCATTTTTCTGAGTAATTTGAGCAAGATGAATTGTAAATTCTATCAGTACCACTATAACCATTGAACAAGAGCATGGACGGAGCGGGACGCATGCATATATGCATTGAACGCGCAACACTTGGAAGGTGCGATCATACAAGCACTAATGCACCGGATCCCATCAGAACTCCGGAGTTAAGCGTGCTTGGGCGAGAGTAGTACTAGGATGGGTGACCTCTTAGGAAGTCCTCGTGTTCCACCTCTTTTTACCTCATTTATGTGACGCCTCAGGCCATGGCATCGTAACCTTTCTCTTTTTATTTTTTTATTTTTTGGCATTTTTTTGAGTAATTTGAGCAAGATGAATAGTAAATTCCGTCAGTACCACTATAACCATTGAACAAGCGCATGGACGTTGCGCGACGCATGCATATATGCATTCAACGCGCAACACTTGGCAGGTGCGATCATACCAGCACTAATTCACCGGATCCCATCAGAACTCCGCAGTTAAGCGTGCTTGGGCGAGAGTAGTACTAGGATGGGTGACCTCCTGGGAAGTCCTTGTGTTGCACCTCTTTTTATTTCATTTTTGTGTCGCCTCTGCCCATGGCATTGTAACCTTCCTCTTTTTATTTTTTTATTTTTTGGCATTTTTCTGAGTAATTTGAGCAAGATAAATAGTAAATTCTGTCAGTTCCCCTATAACCATTGAACATGTGCATGGACGGAGCGCGACGCATGCATATATGCATTGAACGCGCAACGCTTGGCAGGTGCGATCATACCAGCACTAATGCACCGGATCCCATCAGAACTCTGCAGTTAAGCGTGCTTGGGCGAGAGTAGTACTAGGATGGGTGACCTCCTGGGAAGTCCTCGTGTTGCACCTCTTTTTATCTCATTTTTGTGACGCCTCTGCCCATGGCATCATCACCTTTCTTTTGTTATTTTTTTTATTTTTTGGCATTTTTCTAAGTAATTTGAGTAAGATGAATAGTAAATTTTGTTAGTACCCCTATAACCATTGAACAAGCGCATGGACGGAGCGCGACGCATGCATAAATGCATTAAACGCGCAACACTTGGCAGGTGCGATCATACCAGCACTAATGCACCGGATCCCATCAGAACTTCGGAGTTAAGCATGCTTGGGCGAGAGTAGTACTAGGATGGGTGACCTCCTGGGAAGTCCTCGTGTTGCACCTCTTTTTATCTCATTTATGTGACGCCTCAGCCCATGGCATCGTAACCTTTCTCTTTTTATTTTTTATTTTTTGGCATTTTTTTGAGTAATTTGAGCAAAATGAATAGTAAATTCCGTCAGTACGACTATAACCATTGAACAAGCGCATGGACGTAGCGCGACGCATGCATATATGCATTGAACGCGCAACACTTGGCAGGTACGGTCATACCAGCACTAATGCACCGGATTCCATCAGAACTCCACAGTTAAGCGTGCTTGGGCGAGAGTAGTACTAGGATGGGTGACCTCCTGGGAAGTCCTTGTGTTGCACCTCTTTTTATTTCATTTTTGTGACGCCTCTGCCCATGGCATTGTAACCTTCCACTTTTTATTTTTTGGCATTTTTCTGAGTAATTTGAGCAAGATAAATAGTAAATTCTGTCAGTTCCCCTATAACCATTGAACAAGTGCATGGACGGAGCGCGACGCATGCATATATGCATTGAACGCGCAACGCTTGGCAGGTGCGATCATACCAGCACTAATGCACCGGATCCCATCAGAACTCCGCAGTTAAGCGTGCTTGGGCGAGAGTAGTACTAGGATGGGTGACCTCCTGGGAAGTCCTCGTGTTGCACCTCTTTTTATCTCATTTTTGTGACGCCTCTGCCCATGGCATCGTCACCTTTCTTTTGTTATTTTTTTTATTTTTTGGCATTTTTCTAAGTAATTTGAGCAAGATGAATAGTAAATTTTGTTAGTACCCCTATAACCATTGAACAAGCGCATGGACGGAGCGCGACGCATGCATAAATGCATTAAACCCGCAACACTTGGCAGGTGCGATCATACCAGCACTAATGCACCGGATCCCATCAGAACTTCGGAGTTATGCGTGCTTGGGCGAGAGTAGTACTAGGATGGGTGACCTCCTGGGAAGTCCTCGTGTTGCACCTCTTTTTATCTCATTTATGTGACGCCTCAGCCCATGGCATCGTAACCTTTCTCTTTTTATTTTTTATTTTTTGGCATTTTTTTGAGTAATTTGAGCAAAATGAATAGTAAATTCCGTCAGTACGACTATAACCATTGAACAAGCGCATGGACGTAGCGCGACGCATGCATATATGCATTGAACGCGCAACACTTGGCAGGTACGGTCATACCAGCACTAATGCACCGGATCCCATCAGAACTCCACAGTTAAGCGTGCTTGGGCGAGAGTAGTACTAGGATGGGTGACCTCCTGGGAAGTCCTTGTGTTGCACCTCTTTTTATTTCATTTTTGTGACGCCTCTGCCCATGGCATTGTAACCTTCCACTTTTTATTTTTTGGCATTTTTCTGAGTAATTTGAGCAAGATAAATAGTAAATTCTGTCAGTTCCCCTATAACCATTGAACAAGTGCATGGACGGAGCGCGACGCATGCATATATGCATTGAACGCGCAACGCTTGGCAGGTGCGATCATACCAGCACTAATGCACCGGATCCCATCAGAACTCCGCAGTTAAGCGTGCTTGGGCGAGAGTAGTACTAGGATGGGTGACCTCCTGGGAAGTCCTCGTGTTGCACCTCTTTTTATCTCATTTTTGTGACGCCTCTGCCCATGGCATCGTCACCTTTCTTTTGTTATTTTTTTTATATTTTGGCATTTTTCTAAGTAATTTGAGCAAGATGAATAGTAAATTTTGTTAGTACCCCTATAACCATTGAACAAGCGCATGGACGGAGCGCGACGCATGCATAAATGCATTAAACCCGCAACACTTGGCAGGTGCGATCATACCAGCACTAATGCACCGGATCCCATCAGAACTTCGGAGTTATGCGTGCTTGGGCGAGAGTAGTACTAGGATGGGTGACCTCCTGGGAAGTCCTCGTCTTGCACCTCTTTTTATCTCATTTATGTGACGCCTCAGCCCATGGCATCGTAACCTTTCTCTTTTTATTTTTTATTTTTTGGCATTTTTTTGAGTAATTTGAGCAAAATGAATAGTAAATTCTGTCAGTACGACTATAACCATTGAACAAGCGCATGGACGTAGCGCGACGCATGCATATATGCATTGAACGCAAAACACTTGGCAGGTACGATCATACCAGCACTAATGCACCGGATCCCATCAGAACTCCACAGTTAAGCGTGCTTGGGCGAGAGTAGTACTAGGATGGGTAACCTCCTGGGAAGTCTTCGTGTTGCACCTCTTTTTATCTCATTTTTGTGACACCTCTGCCCATGGCATCGTAACCTTTCTTTTTTTATTTTCTTTATTTTTTGGCATTTTTCTGAGTAATTTGAGTAAGATGAATAGTAAATTCTGTTAGTACCCCTATAAGCATTGAACAAGCGCATGGACGGAGCGCGACGCATGCATAAATTCATTAAACGAGCAACACTTGGCAGGTGCGATCATACCAGCACTAATGCACCGGATCCCATCAGAACTCCACAGTTAAGCGTGCTTGGGCGAGAGTAGTACTCGGATGGGTGACCTCCTGGGAAGTCCTCGTCTTGCACCTCTTTTTATCTCATTTTTGTGACACCTCTGCCCATGGCATCGTAACCTTTCTTTTTTTATTTTTTTTATTTTTTGGCATTTTTCGGAGTAATTTGAGCAAGATGAATAGTAAATTCCGTCAGTACCACTATAACCATTGAACAAGCGCATGGACGTAGCGCGACACATGCATATATGCATTCAACGCGCAACACTTGGCAGGTGCGATCATACCAGCACTAATGCACCGGATCCCATCAGAACTCCGCAGTTAAGCATGCTTGGGCGAGCGTAGTACTAGGATGGGTGACCTCCTGGGAAGTCCTCGTGTTGCACCTCTTTTTATCTCATTTTTGTGACACCTCTGCCCATGGCATTGTAACCTTCCTCTTTTTATTTTTTTATTTTTTGGCATTTTTCTGAGTAATTTGAGCAAGATGAATAGTAAATTCAGTCAGTACCCCTATAAGCATTGAACAAGCGCATGGACGGAGCACGACGCATGCATAAATGCATTAAACGCGCAACACTTGGCAGGTGCGATCATACCAGCACTAATGCACCGGATCCCATCAGAACTCCACAGTTAAGCGTGCTTGGGCGAGAGTAGTACTAGGATGGGTGACCTCCCGGGAAGTCCTCCTGTTGCACCTCTTTTTATCTCATTTTTGTGACGCCTCTGCCCATGGCATCGTAACCTTTCTCTTTTTATTTTTTTATTTTTTGGCATTTTTTTGAGTAATTTGAGTAAGAAGAATAGTAAATTTCGTAAGTACCACTATAACCATTGAACAAGCGCATGGACGGAGCGCGACGCATGCATAAATGCATTAAACGCGCAACACTTGGCAGGTGCGATCATACCAGCACTAATGCACCGGATCCCATCAGAACTCCACAGTTAAGCGTGCTTAGGCGAGAGTAGTACTAGGATGGGTGACCTCCCGGGAAATACTCGTGTTGCACCTCTTTTTATCTCATTTTTGTGACGCCTCTGCCCATGGCATCGTAACCTTTCTTTTTTTATTTTTTTTATTTTTTGGCATTTTTGTGAGTAATTGATCAAGATGAATTGTAAATTCTGTCAGTACCACTATAACCATTGAATAAGTGCATGGACGGAGCGCGACGCATGCATATATGCATTGAACGCGCAAGACTTGGCAGGTGCGATCATACCAGCACTAATGCACCGGATCCCATCAGAACTCCACAGTTAAGCGTGCTTGGGCGAGAGTAGTACTAGGATGGGTGACCTCCTGGGAAGTCCTCGTGTTGCACCTCTTTTTATCTCATTTTTGTGACACCTCTGCCGATGGCATCGTAACCTTTCTTTTTTTATTTTTTTTTATTTTTTGGCATTTTTCGGAGTAATTTGATTAAGATGAATAGTAAATTCCGTCAGTACCACTATAACCATTGAACAAGCGCATGGACGTAGCGCGACGCATGCATATATGCATTCAACGCGCAACACTTGGCAGGTTCGATCATACCAGCACTAATGCACCGGATCCCATCAGAACTCCGCAATTAAGCGTGCTTGGGCGAGCGTAGTACTAGGATGGGTGACCTCCTGGGAAGTCCTCGTGTTGCACCTCTGTTTATCTCATTTTTGTGACGCCTCTGCCCATGGCATTGTAACCTTCCTCTTTTTATTTTTTTATTTTTTTGCATTTTTCTGAGTAATTTGAGCAAGATGAATAGTAAATTCTGTTAGTACCCCTATAAGCATTGAACAAGCGCATGGACGGAGCGCGACGCATGCATAAATGCATTAAACGCGCAACACTTGGCAGGTGCGATCATACCAGCACTAATGCACCGGATCCCATCAGAACTCCACAGTTAAGCGTGCTTGGGCGAGAGTAGTACTAGGATGGGTGACCTCCCGGGAAGTCCTCGTGTTGCGCCTCTTTTTATCTCATTTTTGTGACGCCTCTGCCCATGGCATCGTAACCTTTCTTTTTTTATTTTTTTATTTTTTGGCATTTTTCGGAGTAATTTGAGCAAGATGAATAGTAAATTCCGTCAGTACCACTATAACCATTGAACAAGCGCATGGACGTAGCGCGACGCATGCATATATGCATTCAACGCGCAACACTTGGCAGGTGCGATCATACCAGCACTAATGCACCGGATCCCATCAGAACTCCGCAGTTAAGCGTGCTTGGGCGAGAGTAGTACTAGGATGGGTGACCTCCTGGGAAGTCCTTGTGTTGCACCTCTTTTTATTTCATTTTTGTGACGCCTCTGCCCATGGCATTGTAACCTTCCACTTTTTATTTTTTGGCATTTTTCTGAGTAATTTGAGCAAGATAAATAGTAAATTCTGTCAGTTCCCCTATAACCATTGAACAAGTGCATGGACGGAGCGCGACGCATGCATATATGCATTGAACGCGCAACGCTTGGCAGGTGCGATCATACCAGCACTAATGCACCGGATCCCATCAGAACTCCGCAGTTAAGCGTGCTTGGGCGAGAGTAGTACTAGGATGGGTGACCTCCTGGGAAGTCCTCGTGTTGCACCTCTTTTTATCTCATTTTTATGACGCCTCTGCCCATGGCATCGTCACCTTTCTTTTGTTATTTTTTTTATTTTTTGGCATTTTTCTAAGTAATTTGAGCAAGATGAATAGTAAATTTTGTTAGTACCCCTATAACCATTGAACAAGCGCATGGACGGAGCGCGACGCATGCATAAATGCATTAAACGCGCAACACTTGGCAGGTGCGATCATACCAGCACTAATGCACCGGATCCCATCAGAACTTCAGAGTTAAGCGTGCTTGGGCGAGAGTAGTACTAGGATGGGTGACCTCCTGGGAAGTCCTCGTCTTGCACCTCTTTTTATCTCATTTATGTGACGCCTCAGCCCATGGCATCGTAACCTTTCTCTTTTTATTTTTTATTTTTTGGCATTTTTTTGAGTAATTTGAGCAAAATGAATAGTAAATTCTGTCAGTACGACTATAACCATTGAACAAGCGCATGGACGTAGCGCGACGCATGCATATATGCATTGAACGCAAAACACTTGGCAGGTACGATCATACCAGCACTAATGCACCGGATCCCATCAGAACTCCACAGTTAAGCGTGCTTGGGCGAGAGTAGTACTAGGATGGGTAACCTCCTGGGAAGTCTTCGTGTTGCACCTCTTTTTATCTCATTTTTGTGACACCTCTGCCCATGGCATCGTAACCTTTCTTTTTTTATTTTCTTTATTTTTTGGCATTTTTCTGAGTAATTTGAGCAAGATGAATAGTAAATTCTGTTAGTACCCCTATAAGCATTGAACAAGCGCATGGACGGAGCGCGACGCATGCATAAATTCATTAAACGAGCAACACTTGGCAGGTGCGATCATACCAGCACTAATGCACCGGATCCCATCAGAACTCCACAGTTAAGCGTGCTTGGGCGAGAGTAGTACTCGGATGGGTGACCTCCTGGGAAGTCCTCGTGTTGCACCTCTTTTTATCTCATTTTTGTGACACCTCTGCCCATGGCATCGTAACCTTTCTTTTTTTATTTTTTTTATTTTTTGGCATTTTTCGGAGTAATTTGAGCAAGATGAATAGTAAATTCCGTCAGTACCACTATAACCATTGAACAAGCGCATGGACGTAGCGCGACACATGCATATATGCATTCAACGCGCAACACTTGGCAGGTGCGATCATACCAGCACTAATGCACCGGATCCCATCAGAACTCCGCAGTTAAGCGTGCTTGGGCGAGCGTAGTACTAGGATGGGTGACCTCCTGGGAAGTCCTCGTGTTGCACCTCTTTTTATCTCATTTTTGTGACGCCTCTGCCCATGGCATTGTAACCTTCCTCTTTTTATTTTTTTATTTTTTGGCATTTTTCTGAGTAATTTGAGCAAGATGAATAGTAAATTCAGTCAGTACCCCTATAAGCATTGAACAAGCGCATGGACGGAGCACGACGCATGCATAAATGCATTAAACGCGCAACACTTGGCAGGTGCGATCATACCAGCACTAATGCACCGGATCCCATCAGAACTCCACAGTTAAGCGTGCTTGGGCGAGAGTAGTACTAGGATGGGTGACCTCCCGGGAAGTCCTCCTGTTGCACCTCTTTTTATCTCATTTTTGTGACGCCTCTGCCCATGGCATCGTAACCTTTCTTTTTTTATTTTTTTATTTTTTGGCATTTTTTTGAGTAATTTGAGTAAGAAGAATAGTAAATTCCGTAAGTACCACTATAACCATTGAACAAGCGCATGGACGGAGCGCGACGCATGCATAAATGCATTAAACGCGCAACACTTGGCAGGTGCGATCATACCAGCACTAATGCACCGGATCCCATCAGAACTCCACAGTTAAGCGTGCTTAGGCGAGAGTAGTACTAGGATGGGTGACCTCCCGGGAAGTACTCGTGTTGCACCTCTTTTTATCTCATTTTTGTGACGCCTCTGCCCATGGCATCGTAACCTTTCTTTTTTTATTTTTTTTATTTTTTGGCATTTTTGTGAGTAATTGATCAAGATGAATTGTAAATTCTGTCAGTACCACTATAACCATTGAATAAGTGCATGGACGGAGCGCGACGCATGCAAATATGCATTGAACGCGCAACGCTTGGCAGGTGCGATCATACCAGCACTAATGCACCGGATCCCATCAGAACTCCGCAGTTAAGCGTGCTTGGGCGAGAGTAGTACTAGGATGGGTGACCTCCTGGGAAGTCCTCGTGTTGCACCTCTTTTTATCTCATTTTTATGACGCCTCTGCCCATGGCATCGTCACCTTTCTTTTGTTATTTTTTTTATTTTTTGGCATTTTTCTAAGTAATTTGAGCAAGATGAATAGTAAATTTTGTTAGTACCCCTATAACCATTGAACAAGCGCATGGACGGAGCGCGACGCATGCATAAATGCATTAAACGCGCAACACTTGGCAGGTGCGATCATACCAGCACTAATGCACCGGATCCCATCAGAACTCCACAGTTAAGCGTGCTTGGGCGAGAGTAGTACTAGGATGGGTGACCTCCCGGGAAGTCCTCCTGTTGCACCTCTTTTTATCTCATTTTTGTGACGCCTCTGCCCATGGCATCGTAACCTTTCTTTTTTTATTTTTTTATTTTTTGGCATTTTTTTGAGTAATTTGAGTAAGAAGAATAGTAAATTCCGTAAGTACCACTATAACCATTGAACAAGCGCATGGACGGAGCGCGACGCATGCATAAATGCATTAAACGCGCAACACTTGGCAGGTGCGATCATACCAGCACTAATGCACCGGATCCCATCAGAACTCCACAGTTAAGCGTGCTTAGGCGAGAGTAGTACTAGGATGGGTGACCTCCCGGGAAGTACTCGTGTTGCACCTCTTTTTATCTCATTTTTGTGACGCCTCTGCCCATGGCATTGTAACCTTCCACTTTTTATTTTTTGGCATTTTTCTGAGTAATTTGAGCAAGATAAATAGTAAATTCTGTCAGTTCCCCTATAACCATTGAACAAGTGCATGGACGGAGCGCGACGCATGCATATATGCATTGAACGCGCAACGCTTGGCAGGTGCGATCATACCAGCACTAATGCACCGGATCCCATCAGAACTCCGCAGTTAAGCGTGCTTGGGCGAGAGTAGTACTAGGATGGGTGACCTCCTGGGAAGTCCTCGTGTTGCACCTCTTTTTATCTCATTTTTATGACGCCTCTGCCCATGGCATCGTCACCTTTCTTTTGTTATTTTTTTTATTTTTTGGCATTTTTCTAAGTAATTTGAGCAAGATGAATAGTAAATTTTGTTAGTACCCCTATAACCATTGAACAAGCGCATGGACGGAGCGCGACGCATGCATAAATGCATTAAACGCGCAACACTTGGCAGGTGCGATCATACCAGCACTAATGCACCGGATCCCATCAGAACTTCAGAGTTAAGCGTGCTTGGGCGAGAGTAGTACTAGGATGGGTGACCTCCTGGGAAGTCCTCGTCTTGCACCTCTTTTTATCTCATTTATGTGACGCCTCAGCCCATGGCATCGTAACCTTTCTCTTTTTATTTTTTATTTTTTGGCATTTTTTTGAGTAATTTGAGCAAAATGAATAGTAAATTCTGTCAGTACGACTATAACCATTGAACAAGCGCATGGACGTAGCGCGACGCATGCATATATGCATTGAACGCAAAACACTTGGCAGGTACGATCATACCAGCACTAATGCACCGGATCCCATCAGAACTCCACAGTTAAGCGTGCTTGGGCGAGAGTAGTACTAGGATGGGTAACCTCCTGGGAAGTCTTCGTGTTGCACCTCTTTTTATCTCATTTTTGTGACACCTCTGCCCATGGCATCGTAACCTTTCTTTTTTTATTTTCTTTATTTTTTGGCATTTTTCTGAGTAATTTGAGTAAGATGAATAGTAAATTCTGTTAGTACCCCTATAAGCATTGAACAAGCGCATGGACGGAGCGCGACGCATGCATAAATTCATTAAACGAGCAACACTTGGCAGGTGCGATCATACCAGCACTAATGCACCGGATCCCATCAGAACTCCACAGTTAAGCGTGCTTGGGCGAGAGTAGTACTCGGATGGGTGACCTCCTGGGAAGTCCTCGTCTTGCACCTCTTTTTATCTCATTTTTGTGACACCTCTGCCCATGGCATCGTAACCTTTCTTTTTTTATTTTTTTTATTTTTTGGCATTTTTCGGAGTAATTTGAGCAAGATGAATAGTAAATTCCGTCAGTACCACTATAACCATTGAACAAGCGCATGGACGTAGCGCGACACATGCATATATGCATTCAACGCGCAACACTTGGCAGGTGCGATCATACCAGCACTAATGCACCGGATCCCATCAGAACTCCGCAGTTAAGCGTGCTTGGGCGAGCGTAGTACTAGGATGGGTGACCTCCTGGGAAGTCCTCGTGTTGCACCTCTTTTTATCTCATTTTTGTGACACCTCTGCCCATGGCATTGTAACCTTCCTCTTTTTATTTTTTTATTTTTTGGCATTTTTCTGAGTAATTTGAGCAAGATGAATAGTAAATTCAGTCAGTACCCCTATAAGCATTGAACAAGCGCATGGACGGAGCACGACGCATGCATAAATGCATTAAACGCGCAACACTTGGCAGGTGCGATCATACCAGCACTAATGCACCGGATCCCATCAGAACTCCACAGTTAAGCGTGCTTGGGCGAGAGTAGTACTAGGATGGGTGACCTCCCGGGAAGTCCTCCTGTTGCACCTCTTTTTATCTCATTTTTGTGACGCCTCTGCCCATGGCATCGTAACCTTTCTCTTTTTATTTTTTTATTTTTTGGCATTTTTTTGAGTAATTTGAGTAAGAAGAATAGTAAATTTCGTAAGTACCACTATAACCATTGAACAAGCGCATGGACGGAGCGCGACGCATGCATAAATGCATTAAACGCGCAACACTTGGCAGGTGCGATCATACCAGCACTAATGCACCGGATCCCATCAGAACTCCACAGTTAAGCGTGCTTAGGCGAGAGTAGTACTAGGATGGGTGACCTCCCGGGAAATACTCGTGTTGCACCTCTTTTTATCTCATTTTTGTGACGCCTCTGCCCATGGCATCGTAACCTTTCTTTTTTTATTTTTTTTATTTTTTGGCATTTTTGTGAGTAATTGATCAAGATGAATTGTAAATTCTGTCAGTACCACTATAACCATTGAATAAGTGCATGGACGGAGCGCGACGCATGCATATATGCATTGAACGCGCAAGACTTGGCAGGTGCGATCATACCAGCACTAATGCACCGGATCCCATCAGAACTCCACAGTTAAGCGTGCTTGGGCGAGAGTAGTACTAGGATGGGTGACCTCCTGGGAAGTCCTCGTGTTGCACCTCTTTTTATCTCATTTTTGTGACACCTCTGCCGATGGCATCGTAACCTTTCTTTTTTTATTTTTTTTTATTTTTTGGCATTTTTCGGAGTAATTTGATTAAGATGAATAGTAAATTCCGTCAGTACCACTATAACCATTGAACAAGCGCATGGACGTAGCGCGACGCATGCATATATGCATTCAACGCGCAACACTTGGCAGGTTCGATCATACCAGCACTAATGCACCGGATCCCATCAGAACTCCGCAATTAAGCGTGCTTGGGCGAGCGTAGTACTAGGATGGGTGACCTCCTGGGAAGTCCTCGTGTTGCACCTCTGTTTATCTCATTTTTGTGACGCCTCTGCCCATGGCATTGTAACCTTCCTCTTTTTATTTTTTTATTTTTTTGCATTTTTCTGAGTAATTTGAGCAAGATGAATAGTAAATTCTGTTAGTACCCCTATAAGCATTGAACAAGCGCATGGACGGAGCGCGACGCATGCATAAATGCATTAAACGCGCAACACTTGGCAGGTGCGATCATACCAGCACTAATGCACCGGATCCCATCAGAACTCCACAGTTAAGCGTGCTTGGGCGAGAGTAGTACTAGGATGGGTGACCTCCCGGGAAGTCCTCGTGTTGCGCCTCTTTTTATCTCATTTTTGTGACGCCTCTGCCCATGGCATCGTAACCTTTCTTTTTTTATTTTTTTATTTTTTGGCATTTTTCGGAGTAATTTGAGCAAGATGAATAGTAAATTCCGTCAGTACCACTATAACCATTGAACAAGCGCATGGACGTAGCGCGACGCATGCATATATGCATTCAACGCGCAACACTTGGCAGGTGCGATCATACCAGCACTAATGCACCGGATCCCATCAGAACTCCGCAGTTAAGCGTGCTTGGGCGAGAGTAGTACTAGGATGGGTGACCTCCTGGGAAGTCCTTGTGTTGCACCTCTTTTTATTTCATTTTTGTGACGCCTCTGCCCATGGCATTGTAACCTTCCACTTTTTATTTTTTGGCATTTTTCTGAGTAATTTGAGCAAGATAAATAGTAAATTCTGTCAGTTCCCCTATAACCATTGAACAAGTGCATGGACGGAGCGCGACGCATGCATATATGCATTGAACGCGCAACGCTTGGCAGGTGCGATCATACCAGCACTAATGCACCGGATCCCATCAGAACTCCGCAGTTAAGCGTGCTTGGGCGAGAGTAGTACTAGGATGGGTGACCTCCTGGGAAGTCCTCGTGTTGCACCTCTTTTTATCTCATTTTTATGACGCCTCTGCCCATGGCATCGTCACCTTTCTTTTGTTATTTTTTTTATTTTTTGGCATTTTTCTAAGTAATTTGAGCAAGATGAATAGTAAATTTTGTTAGTACCCCTATAACCATTGAACAAGCGCATGGACGGAGCGCGACGCATGCATAAATGCATTAAACGCGCAACACTTGGCAGGTGCGATCATACCAGCACTAATGCACCGGATCCCATCAGAACTTCAGAGTTAAGCGTGCTTGGGCGAGAGTAGTACTAGGATGGGTGACCTCCTGGGAAGTCCTCGTCTTGCACCTCTTTTTATCTCATTTATGTGACGCCTCAGCCCATGGCATCGTAACCTTTCTCTTTTTATTTTTTATTTTTTGGCATTTTTTTGAGTAATTTGAGCAAAATGAATAGTAAATTCTGTCAGTACGACTATAACCATTGAACAAGCGCATGGACGTAGCGCGACGCATGCATATATGCATTGAACGCAAAACACTTGGCAGGTACGATCATACCAGCACTAATGCACCGGATCCCATCAGAACTCCACAGTTAAGCGTGCTTGGGCGAGAGTAGTACTAGGATGGGTAACCTCCTGGGAAGTCTTCGTGTTGCACCTCTTTTTATCTCATTTTTGTGACACCTCTGCCCATGGCATCGTAACCTTTCTTTTTTTATTTTCTTTATTTTTTGGCATTTTTCTGAGTAATTTGAGCAAGATGAATAGTAAATTCTGTTAGTACCCCTATAAGCATTGAACAAGCGCATGGACGGAGCGCGACGCATGCATAAATTCATTAAACGAGCAACACTTGGCAGGTGCGATCATACCAGCACTAATGCACCGGATCCCATCAGAACTCCACAGTTAAGCGTGCTTGGGCGAGAGTAGTACTCGGATGGGTGACCTCCTGGGAAGTCCTCGTGTTGCACCTCTTTTTATCTCATTTTTGTGACACCTCTGCCCATGGCATCGTAACCTTTCTTTTTTTATTTTTTTTATTTTTTGGCATTTTTCGGAGTAATTTGAGCAAGATGAATAGTAAATTCCGTCAGTACCACTATAACCATTGAACAAGCGCATGGACGTAGCGCGACACATGCATATATGCATTCAACGCGCAACACTTGGCAGGTGCGATCATACCAGCACTAATGCACCGGATCCCATCAGAACTCCGCAGTTAAGCGTGCTTGGGCGAGCGTAGTACTAGGATGGGTGACCTCCTGGGAAGTCCTCGTGTTGCACCTCTTTTTATCTCATTTTTGTGACGCCTCTGCCCATGGCATTGTAACCTTCCTCTTTTTATTTTTTTATTTTTTGGCATTTTTCTGAGTAATTTGAGCAAGATGAATAGTAAATTCAGTCAGTACCCCTATAAGCATTGAACAAGCGCATGGACGGAGCACGACGCATGCATAAATGCATTAAACGCGCAACACTTGGCAGGTGCGATCATACCAGCACTAATGCACCGGATCCCATCAGAACTCCACAGTTAAGCGTGCTTGGGCGAGAGTAGTACTAGGATGGGTGACCTCCCGGGAAGTCCTCCTGTTGCACCTCTTTTTATCTCATTTTTGTGACGCCTCTGCCCATGGCATCGTAACCTTTCTTTTTTTATTTTTTTATTTTTTGGCATTTTTTTGAGTAATTTGAGTAAGAAGAATAGTAAATTCCGTAAGTACCACTATAACCATTGAACAAGCGCATGGACGGAGCGCGACGCATGCATAAATGCATTAAACGCGCAACACTTGGCAGGTGCGATCATACCAGCACTAATGCACCGGATCCCATCAGAACTCCACAGTTAAGCGTGCTTAGGCGAGAGTAGTACTAGGATGGGTGACCTCCCGGGAAGTACTCGTGTTGCACCTCTTTTTATCTCATTTTTGTGACGCCTCTGCCCATGGCATCGTAACCTTTCTTTTTTTATTTTTTTTATTTTTTGGCATTTTTGTGAGTAATTGATCAAGATGAATTGTAAATTCTGTCAGTACCACTATAACCATTGAATAAGTGCATGGACGGAGCGCGACGCATGCAAATATGCATTGAACGCGCAACGCTTGGCAGGTGCGATCATACCAGCACTAATGCACCGGATCCCATCAGAACTCCGCAGTTAAGCGTGCTTGGGCGAGAGTAGTACTAGGATGGGTGACCTCCTGGGAAGTCCTCGTGTTGCACCTCTTTTTATCTCATTT
>BRZY01000061.1:0-20000 GCA_030159175.1 Glycyrrhiza uralensis | reverse complement strand
AAGACGAAGATGGACGAACGAGACGAACATGGTCCAAAGAAGGCCAACGGATCTAATGGGAGGACGAAGATGGACGAACGAGACGAACTTGGTCCAAAGAAGGCCAACGAAACTAATGGGAGAATGAAGAGGGACGAACGAGACGAACTTGGTCCAAAAAAGGCCAACGGATCTAATGCGAGGACGATGATGGACGAACGAGACGAACTTGGTCCAAAGAAGGACAACGGATCTAATGCGAGGACGAAGATGGACGAACGAGACGAACTTGTTCCAAAGAAGGCCAACGGATCTAATGCGAGGACGAAGATGGACGAACGAGACGAACTTGGTCCAAAGAAGGCCAACGGATCTAATGGGAGGACGAAGAGGGACGAACGAGAAGAACTTGGTCCAAAGAAGGCCAACGGATCTAATGGGAGGACGAAGATGGACGAACGAGACGAACTCGGTCCAAAGAAGGCCATTGGATCAAATGGGAAGATGAAGATGGACGAACGAGACGAACATGGTCCAAAGAAGGCCAACGGATCTAATGCGAGGACGAAGATGGACGAACGAGACGAACTTGGTCCAAAGAAGGCCAACGGATCTAATGGGAGGACGAAGATGGACGAACGAGACGAACTCGGTCCAAAGAAGGCCATTGGATCAAATGGGAAGATGAAGATGGACGAACGAGACGAACTTGGTCCAAAGAAGGCCAACGGATCTAATGGGAGGATGAAGAGGGACGAACGAGACGAACTTGGTCCAAAGAAGGCCATTGTATCAAATGGGAAGACGAAGATGGACGAACGAGACGAACATGGTCCAAAGAAGAACAACGGATCTAATGGGAGGACGAAGATGGACGAACGAGACGAACTTGGTCCAAAGAAGGCCAACGGATCTAATGGGAGGATGAAGAGGGATGAACGAGACGAACTTGGTCCAAAGAAGGCCAACGGATCTAATGGGAGGACGAAGATGGACGAAGGAGACGAACTTGGTCCAAAAAAGGCCAACGGATCAAATGGGACGACGAAGATGGACGAAGGAGACGAACTTGGTCCAAAGAAGGCCAACGGATCTAATGGGAGGACGTAGATGGACGAAGGAGACGAACTTGGTTCAAAGAAGGCCATTAGATCAAATGGGAAGACGAAGATGGACGAACGAGATGAACATGGTCCAAAGAAGGCCAACGGATCTAATGGGAGGACGAAGATGGACGAACGAGACGAACTTGGTCCAAAGAAGGCCAACAGATCTAATGGGAGGACGAAGAGGGACGAACGAGACGAACTTGGTCCAAAGAAGGACAACAGATCTAATGCGAGGACGAAGATGGACAAACGAGACGAACTTGTTCCAAAGAAGGCCAACGGATCTAATGCGAGGACGAAGATGGACGAACGAGACGAACTTGGTCCAAAGAAGGCCAACGGATCTAATGGGAGGACGAAGATGGACGAACGAGACGAACTCGGTCCAAAGAAGGCCATTGGATCAAATGGGAAGATGAAGATGGACGAACGAGACGAACTTGGTCCAAAGAAGGCCAACGGATCTAATGGGAGGATGAAGAGGGACGAACGAGACGAACTTGGTCCAAAGAAGGCCATTGTATCAAATGGGAAGACGAAGATGGACGAACGAGACGAACATGGTCCAAAGAAGAACAACGGATCTAATGGGAGGACGAAGATGGACGAACGAGACGAACTTGGTCCAAAGAAGGCCAACGGATCTAATGGGAGGATGAAGAGGGATGAACGAGACGAACTTGGTCCAAAGAAGGCCAACGGATCTAATGGGAGGACGAAGATGGACGAAGGAGACGAACTTGGTCCAAAAAAGGCCAACGGATCAAATGGGACGACGAAGATGGACGAAGGAGACGAACTTGGTCCAAAGAAGGCCAACGGATCTAATGGGAGGACGTAGATGGACGAAGGAGACGAACTTGGTTCAAAGAAGGCCATTAGATCAAATGGGAAGACGAAGATGGACGAACGAGACGAACATGGTCCAAAGAAGGCCAACGGATCTAATGGGAGGACGAAGATGGACGAACGAGACGAACTTGGTCCAAAGAAGGCCAACAGATCTAATGGGAGGACGAAGAGGGACGAACGAGACGAAGTTGGTCCAAAGAAGGACAACGGATCTAATGCGAGGACGAAGATGGACAAACGAGACGAACTTGTTCCAAAGAAGGCCAACGGATCTAATGCGAGGACGAAGATGGACGAACGAGACGAACTTGGTCCAAAGAAGGCCAACGGATCTAATGGGAGGACGAAGATGGACGAACGAGACGAACTTGATCCGAAGAAGGCCATTGTATCAAATGGGAAGACGAAGATGGACGAACGAGACGAACATGGTCCAAAGAAGGCCAACGGATCTAATGGGAGGACGAAGATGGACGAACGAAACGAACTTGATCCAAAGAATGCCAACGGATCTAATGGGAGGATGAAGAGGGACGAACGAGACGAACTTGGTCCAAAGAAGGACAACGGATCTAATGCGAGGACGAAGATGGATGAACGAGACGAACTTGGTCCAAAGAAGGCCAACGGATCTAATGGGAGGACGAAGATGGACGCAGGAGACGAACTTGGTCCAAAGAAGGCCAACGGATCAAATGGGACGACGAAGATGGACGAAGGAGACGAACTTGGTCCAAAGAAGGCCATTGGATCAAATGGGAAGACGAAGATGGACGAACGAGACGAACATGGTCCAAAGAAGGCCAACGGATCTAATGGGAGGACGAAGATGGACGAACGAGACGAACTTGGTCCAAAGAAGGCCAACGAAACTAATGGGAGAATGAAGAGGGACGAACGAGACGAACTTGGTCCAAAAAAGGCCAACGGATCTAATGCGAGGACGATGATGGACGAACGAGACGAACTTGGTCCAAAGAAGGACAACGGATCTAATGCGAGGACGAAGATGGACGAACGAGACGAACTTGTTCCAAAGAAGGCCAACGGATCTAATGCGAGGACGAAGATGGACGAACGAGACGAACTTGGTCCAAAGAAGGCCAACGGATCTAATGGGAGGACGAAGAGGGACGAACGAGATGAACTTGGTCCAAAGAAGGCCAACGGATCTAATGGGAGGACGAAGATGGACGAACGAGACGAACTCGGTCCAAAGAAGGCCATTGGATCAAATGGGAAGATGAAGATGGACGAACGAGACGAACATGGTCCAAAGAAGGCCAACGGATCTAATGCGAGGACGAAGATGGACGAACGAGACGAACTTGGTCCAAAGAAGGCCAACGGATCTAATGGGAGGACGAAGATGGACGAACGAGACGAACTCGGTCCAAAGAAGGCCATTGGATCAAATGGGAAGATGAAGATGGACGAACGAGACGAACTTGGTCCAAAGAAGGCCAACGGATCTAATGGGAGGATGAAGAGGGACGAACGAGACGAACTTGGTCCAAAGAAGGCCATTGTATCAAATGGGAAGACGAAGATGGACGAACGAGACGAACATGGTCCAAAGAAGAACAACGGATCTAATGGGAGGACGAAGATGGACGAACGAGACAAACTTGGTCCAAAGAAGGCCAACGGATCTAATGGGAGGATGAAGAGGGATGAACGAGACGAACTTGGTCCAAAGAAGGCCAACGGATCTAATGGGAGGACGAAGATGGACGAAGGAGACGAACTTGGTCCAAAAAAGGCCAACGGATCAAATGGGACGACGAAGATGGACGAAGGAGACGAACTTGGTCCAAAGAAGGCCAACGGATCTAATGGGAGGACGTAGATGGACGAAGGAGACGAAGTTGGTTCAAAGAAGGCCATTAGATCAAATGGGAAGACGAAGATGGACGAACGAGACGAACATGGTCCAAAGAAGGCCAACGGATCAAATGGGAGGACGAAGATGGACGAACGAGACGAACTTGGTCCAAAGAAGGCCAACAGATCTAATGGGAGGACGAAGAGGGACGAACGAGACGAACTTGGTCCAAAGAAGGACAACGGATCTAATGCGAGGACGAAGATGGACAAACGAGACGAACTTGTTCCAAAGAAGGCCAACGGATCTAATGCGAGGACGAAGATGGACGAACGAGACGAACTTGGTCCAAAGAAGGCCAACGGATCTAATGGGAGGACGAAGATGGACGAACGAGACGAACTTGATCCGAAGAAGGCCATTGTATCAAATGGGAAGACGAAGATGGACGAACGAGACGAACATGGTCCAAAGAAGGCCAACGGATCTAATGGGAGGACGAAGATGGACGAACGAAACGAACTTGATCCAAAGAATGCCAACGGATCTAATGGGAGGATGAAGAGGGACGAACGAGACGAACTTGGTCCAAAGAAGGACAACGGATCTAATACGAGGACGAAGATGGACGAACGAGACGAACTTGGTCCAAAGAAGGCCAACGGATCTAATGGGAGGACGAAGATGGACGAAGGAGACGAACTTGGTCCAAAGAAGGCCAACGGATCAAATGGGACGACGAAGATGGACGAAGGAGACGAACTTGGTCCAAAGAAGGCCATTGGATCAAATGGGAGGACGAAGAGGGACGAACGAGACGAACTTGGTCCAAAGAAGGCCAACGGATCTAATGGGAGGACGAAGATGGACGAAGGAGACGAACTTGGTTCAAAGAAGGCCATTGGATCAAATGGGAAGACGAAGATGGACGAACGATACAAACATGGTCCAAAGAAGGCCAACGGATCTAATGGGAGGACGAAGATGGACGAACGAGACGAACTTGGTCCAAAGAAGGCCAACGGATCTAATGCGAGGACGAAGATGGACGAACGAGACGAACTTGGTCCAAAGAAGGCCAACGGATCTAATGGGAGGACGAAGATGGACGAACGAGACGAACTCGGTCCAAAGAAGGCCATTGGATCAAATGGGAAGATGAAGATGGACGAACGAGACGAACATGGTCCAAAGAAGGCCAACGGATCTAATGCGAGGACGAAGATGGACGAACGAGACGAACTTGGTCCAAAGAAGGCCAACGGATCTAATGCGAGGACGAAGATGGACGAACGAGACGAACTTGTTCCAAAGAAGGCCAACGGATGTAATGTGAGGACGAAGATGGACGAAGAGACGAACTTGGTCCAAAGAAGGCCAACGGATCTAATGGGAGGACGAAGAGGGACGAACGAGACGAACTTGGTCCAAAGAAGGCCAACGGATCTAATAGGAGGACGAAGATGGACGAAGGAGACGAACTTGGTTCAAAGAAGGCCATTGGATCAAATGGGAAGACGAAGATGGACGAACGATACGAACATGGTCCAAAGAAGGCCAACGGATCTAATGGGAGGACGAAGATGGACGAACGAGACGAACTTGGTCCAAAGAAGGCCAACGGATCTAATGCGAGGACGAAGATGGACGAACGAGACGAACTTGGTCCAAAGAAGGCCAACGGATCTAATGGGAGGACGAAGATGGACGAACGAGACGAACTCGGTCCAAAGAAGGCCATTGGATCAAATGGGAAGATGAAGATGGACGAACGAGACGAACATGGTCCAAAGAAGGCCAACGGATCTAATGCGAGGACGAAGATGGACGAACGAGACGAACTTGGTCCAAAGAAGGCCAACGGATCTAATGGGAGGACGAAGATGGACGAACGAGACGAACTCGGTCCAAAGAAGGCCATTGGATCAAATGGGAAGATGAAGATGGACGAACGAGACGAACTTGGTCCAAAGAAGGCCAACGGATCTAATGGGAGGATGAAGAGGGACGAACGAGACGAACTTGGTCCAAAGAAGGCCATTGTATCAAATGGGAAGACGAAGATGGACGAACGAGACGAACATGGTCCAAAGAAGAACAACGGATCTAATGGGAGGACGAAGATGGACGAACGAGACGAACTTGGTCCAAAGAAGGCCAACGGATCTAATGGGAGGATGAAGAGGGATGAACGAGACGAACTTGGTCCAAAGAAGGCCAACGGATCTAATGGGAGGACGAAGATGGACGAACGAGACGAACTTGATCCGAAGAAGGCCATTGTATCAAATGGGAAGACGAAGATGGACGAACGAGACGAACATGGTCCAAAGAAGGCCAACGGATCTAATGGGAGGACGAAGATGGACAAACGAGACGAACTTGATCCAAAGAATGCCAACGGATCTAATGGGAGGATGAAGAGGGACGAACGAGACGAACTTGGTCCAAAGAAGGACAACGGATCTAATACGAGGACGAAGATGGACGAACGAGACGAACTTGGTCCAAAGAAGGCCAACGGATCTAATGGGAGGACGAAGATGGACGAAGGAGACGAACTTGGTCCAAAGAAGGCCAACGGATCAAATGGGACGACGAAGATGGACGAAGGAGACGAACTTGGTCCAAAGAAGGCCATTGGATCAAATGGGAGGACGAAGAGGGACGAACGAGACGAACTTGGTCCAAAGAAGGCCAACGGATCTAATGGGAGGACGAAGATGGACGAAGGAGACGAACTTGGTTCAAAGAAGGCCATTGGATCAAATGGGAAGACGAAGATGGACGAACGATACGAACATGGTCCAAAGAAGGCCAACGGATCTAATGGGAGGACGAAGATGGACGAACGAGACGAACTTGGTCCAAAGAAGGCCAACGGATCTAATGCGAGGACGAAGATGGACGAACGAGACGAACTTGTTCCAAAGAAGGCCAACGGATCTAATGGGAGGACGAAGATGGACGAACGAGACGAACTCGGTCCAAAGAAGGCCATTGGATCAAATGGGAAGATGAAGATGGACGAACGAGACGAACATGGTCCAAAGAAGGCCAACGGATCTAATGCGAGGACGAAGATGGACGAACGAGACGAACTTGGTCCAAAGAAGGCCAACGGATCTAATGCGAGGACGAAGATGGACGAACGAGACGAACTTGTTCCAAAGAAGGCCAACGGATGTAATGTGAGGACGAAGATGGACGAAGAGACGAACTTGGTCCAAAGAAGGCCAACGGATCTAATCTGAGGACGAAGAGGGACGAACGAGATGAACTTGGTCCAAAGAAGGCCAACGGATCTAATGGGAGGACGAAGATGGACGAAGGAGACGAACTTGGTTCAAGGAAGGCCATTGGATCAAATGGGAAGACGAAGATGGACGAACGATACGAACATGGTCCAAAGAAGGCCAACGGATCTAATGGGAGGACGAAGATGGACGAACGAGACGAACTTGGTCCAAAGAAGGCCAACGGATCTAATGCGAGGACGAAGATGGACGAACGAGACGAACTTGGTCCAAAGAAGGCCAACGGATCTAATGGGAGGACGAAGATGGACGAACGAGACGAACTAGGTCCAAAGAAGGCCATTGGATCAAATGGGAAGATGAAGATGGACGAACGAGACGAACATGGTCCAAAGAAGGCCAACGGATCTAATGCGAGGACGAAGATGGACGAACGAGACGAACTTGGTCCAAAGAAGGCCAACGGATCTAATGGGAGGACGAAGATGGACGAACGAGACGAACTCGGTCCAAAGAAGGCCATTGGATCAAATGGGAAGATGAAGATGGACGAACGAGACGAACTTGGTCCAAAGAAGGCCAACGGATCTAATGGGAGGATGAAGAGGGACGAACGAGACGAACTTGGTCCAAAGAAGGCCATTGTATCAAATGGGAAGACGAAGATGGACGAACGAGACGAACATGGTCCAAAGAAGAACAACGGATCTAATGGGAGGACGAAGATGGACGAACGAGACGAACTTGGTCCAAAGAAGGCCAACGGATCTAATGGGAGGACGAAGATGGACGAAGGAGACGAACTTGGTCCAAAAAAGGCCAACGGATCAAATGGGATGACGAAGATGGACGAAGGAGACGAACTTGGTCCAAAGAAGTCCAACGGATCTAATGGGAGGACGTAGATGGACGAAGAAGACGAACTTGGTTCAAAGAAGGCCATTAGATCAAATGGGAAGACGAAGATGGACGAACGAGACGAACATGGTCCAAAGAAGGCCAACGGATCTAATGGGAGGACGAAGATGGACGAACGAGACGAACTTGGTCCAAAGAAGGCCAACGGATCTAATGGGAGGACGAAGAGGGACGAACGAGACGAACTTGGTCCAAAGAAGGACAACGGATCTAATGCGAGGACGAAGATGGACGAACGAGACGAACTTGTTCCAAAGAAGGCCAACGGATCTAATGCGAGGACGAAGATGGACGAACGAGACGAACTTGGTCCAAAGAAGGCCAACGGATCTAATGGGAGGACGAAGATGGACGAACGAGACGAACTTGATCCGAAGAAGGCCATTGTATCAAATGGGAAGACGAAGATGGACGAACGAGACGAACATGGTCCAAAGAAGGCCAACGGATCTAATGGGAGAACGAAGATGGACGAACGAGACGAACTTGGTCCAAAGAATGCCAACAGATCTAATGGGAGGATGAAGAGGGACGAACGAGACGAACTTGGTCCAAAGAAGGACAACGGATCTAATGCGAGGACGAAGATGGATGAACGAGACGAACTTGGTCCAAAGAAGGCCAAGGGATCTAATGGGAGGACGAAGATGGACGCAGGAGACGAACTTGGTCCAAAGAAGGCCAACGGATCAAATGGGACGACGAAGATGGACGAAGGAGACGAACTTGGTCCAAAGAAGGCCATTGGATCAAATGGGAAGACGAAGATGGACGAACGAGACGAACATGGTCCAAAGAAGGCCAACGGATCTAATGGGAGGACGAAGATGGACGAACGAGACGAACTTGGTCCAAAGAAGGCCAACGGATCTAATGGGAGGACGAAGAGGGACGAACGAGACGAACTTGGTCCAAAGAAGGACAACGGATCTAATGCGAGGACGAAGATGGACGAACGAGACGAACTTGTTCCAAAGAAGGCCAACGGATCTAATGCGAGGACGAAGATGGACGAACGAGACGAACTTGGTCCAAAGATGGCCAACGGATCTAATGGGAGGACGAAGATGGACGAACGAGACGAACTTGATCCGAAGAAGGCCATTGTATCAAATGGGAAGACGAAGATGGACGAACGAGACGAACATGGTCCAAAGAAGGCCAACGGATCTAATGGGAGAACGAAGATGGACGAACGAGACGAACTTGGTCCAAAGAATGCCAACAGATCTAATTGGAGGATGAAGAGGGACGAACGAGACGAACTTGGTCCAAAGAAGGACAACGGATCTAATGCGAGGACGAAGATGGATGAACGAGACGAACTTGGTCCAAAGAAGGCCAAGGGATCTAATGGGAGGACGAAGATGGACGCAGGAGACGAACTTGGTCCAAAGAAGGCCAACGGATCAAATGGGACGACGAAGATGGACGAAGGAGACGAACTTGGTCCAAAGAAGGCCATTGGATCAAATGGGAAGACGAAGATGGACGAACGAGACGAACATGGTCCAAAGAAGGCCAACGGATCTAATGGGAGGACGAAGATGGACGAACGAAACGAACTTGGTCCAAAGAAGGCCAACGAAACTAATGGGAGAATGAAGAGGGACGAACGAGACGAACTTGGTCCAAAAAAGGCCAACGGATCTAATGCGAGGACGATGATGGACGAACGAGACGAACTTGGTCCAAAGAAGGACAACGGATCTAATGCGAGGACGAAGATGGACGAACGAGACGAACTTGTTCCAAAGAAGGCCAACGGATCTAATGCGAGGACGAAGATGGACGAACGAGACGAACTTGGTCCAAAGAAGGCCAACGGATCTAATGGGAGGACGAAGAGGGACGAACGAGACGAACTTGTTCCAAAGAAGGCCAAGGGATCTAATGGGAGGACGAAGATGGACGAACGAGACGAACTTGGTTCAAAGAAGGCCATTGGATCAAATGGGAAGACGAAGATGGACGAACGAGACGAACATGGTCCAAAGAAGGCCAACGGATCTAATGGGAGGACGAAGATGGACGAACGAGACGAACTTGGTCCAAAGAAGGCTAACGGATCTAATGGGAGGACGAAGAGGGACGAACGAGACGAACTTGGTCCAAAGAAGGACAACGGATCTAATGCGAGGACGAAGATGGACGAACGAGACGAACTTGTTCCAAAGAAGGCCAACGGATCTAATGGGAGGACGAAGATGGACGAAGGAGACGAACTTGGTCCAAAGAAGGCCAACAGATCAAATGGGACGACGAAGATGGACGAAGGAGACGAACTTGGTCCAAAGAAGGCCATTGGATCAAATGGGAAGACGAAGATGGACGAACGAGACGAACATGGTCCAAAGAAGGCCAACGGATCTAATGTGAGGACGAAGATGGACGAACGAGACGAACTTGGTCCAAAGAAGGCCAACGAAACTAATGGGAGGAGGATGAGGGACGAACGAGACGAACTTGGTCCAAAGAAGGCCAACGGATCTAATGGGAGGACGAAGATGGACGAACGAGACGAACTTGGTCCAAAGAAGGCCAACGGATCTAATGGGAGGACGAAGAGGGACGAACGAGACGAACTTGGTCCAAAGAAGGACAACGGATCTAATGCGAGGACGAAGATGGACGAACGAGACGAACTTGGTCCAAAGAAGGCCAACGGATCTAATGGGAGGACGAAGATGGACGAACGAGACGAACTTGGTCCAAAGAAGGCCAGCGGAACTAATGGGAGGACGAAGATGGACGAAGGAGACGAACTTGGTTCAAAGAAGGCCATTGGATCAAATGGGAAGACGAAGATGGACGAACGAGACGAACATGGTCCAAAGAAGGCCAACGGATCTAATGGGAGGACGAAGATGGTCGAACGAGACGAACTTGGTCCAAAGAAGGCCAACGGATCTAACGGGAGGACGAAGAGGGACGAACGAGACGAACTTGGTCCAAAGAAGGACAACGGATCTAATGCGAGGACGAAGATGGACGAACGAGACGAACTTGTTCCAAAGAAGGCCAACGGATCTAATGCGAGGACGAAGATGGACGAACGAGACGAACTTGGTCCAAAGAAGGCCAACGGATCTAATGGGAGGACGAAGATGGACGAACGAGACGAACTTGATCCGAAGAAGGCCATTGTATCAAATGGGAAGACGAAGATGGACGAACGAGACGAACATGGTCCAAAGAAGGCCAACGGATCTAATGGGAGGACGAAGATGGACGAACGAGACGAACTTGGTCCAAAGAATGCCAACAGATCTAATGGGAGGATGAAGAGGGACGAACGAGACGAACTTGGTCCAAAGAAGGACAACGGCTCTAATGCGAGGATGAAGATGGATGAACGAGACGAACTTGGTCCAAAGAAGGCCAACGGATCTAATGGGAGGACGAAGATGGACGAAGGAGACGAAGATGGACGAAGGAGACGAACTTGGTCCAAAGAAGGCCAACGGATCAAATGGGACGACGAAGATGGACGAAGGAGACGAACTTGGTCCAAAGAAGGCCATTGGATCAAATGGGAAGACGAAGATGGACGAACGAGACGAACATGGTCCAAAGAAGGCCAACGGATCTAATGGGAGGACGAAGATGGACGAACGAGACGAACTTGGTCCAAAGAAGGCCAACGAAACTAATGGGAGGATGAAGAGGGACGAACGAGACGAACTTGGTCCAAAGAAGGCCAACGAAACTAATGGGAGGATGAAGATGGACGAACGAGACGAACTTGGTCCAAAGAAGGCCAACGGATCTAATGGGAGGACGAAGAGGGACGAACGAGACGAACTTGGTCCAAAGAAGGCCAACGGATCTAATGGGAGGACGAAGATGGACGAACGAGACGAACTTGGTTCAAAGAAGGCCATTGGATCAAATGGGAAGACGAAGATGGACGAACGAGACGAACATGGTCCAAAGAAGGCCAACGGATCTAATGGGAGGACGAAGATGGACGAACGAGACGAACTTGGTCCAAAGAAGGCCAACGGATCTAATGGGAGGACGAAGAGGGACGAACGAGACGAACTTGGTCCAAAGAAGGACAACGGATCTAATGCGAGGACGAAGATGGACGAACGAGACGAACTTGGTCCAAAGATGGCCAACGAATCTAATGGGAGGACGAAGATGGACGAAGGAGACGAACTTGGTCCAAAGAAGGCCAACAGATCAAATGGGACGACGAAGATGGACGAAGGAGACGAACTTGGTCCAAAGAAGGCCATTGGATCAAATGGGAAGACGAAGATGGACGAACGAGACGAACATGGTCCAAAGAAGGCCAACGGATCTAATGTGAGGACGAAGATGGACGAACGAGACGAACTTGGTCCAAAGAAGGCCAACGAAACTAATGGGAGGAGGATGAGGGACGAACGAGACGAACTTGGTCCAAAGAAGGCCAACGGATCTAATGGGAGGACGAAGATGGACGAACGAGACGAACTTGGTCCAAAGAAGGCCAACGGATCTAATGGGAGGACGAAGAGGGACGAACGAGACGAACTTGGTCCAAAGAAGGACAACGGATCTAATGCGAGGACGAAGATGGACGAACGAGACGAACTTGGTCCAAAGAAGGCCAACGGATCTAATGGGAGGACGAAGATGGACGAACGAGACGAACTTGGTCCAAAGAAGGCCAGCGGAACTAATGGGAGGACGAAGATGGACGAAGGAGACGAACTTGGTTCAAAGAAGGCCATTGGATCAAATGGGAAGACGAAGATGGACGAACGAGACGAACATGGTCCAAAGAAGGCCAACGGATCTAATGGGAGGACGAAGATGGTCGAACGAGACGAACTTGGTCCAAAGAAGGCCAACGGATCTAACGGGAGGACGAAGAGGGACGAACGAGACGAACTTGGTCCAAAGAAGGACAACGGATCTAATGCGAGGACGAAGATGGACGAACGAGACGAACTTGTTCCAAAGAAGGCCAACGGATCTAATGCGAGGACGAAGATGGACGAACGAGACGAACTTGGTCCAAAGAAGGCCAACGGATCTAATGGGAGGACGAAGATGGACGAACGAGACGAACTTGATCCGAAGAAGGCCATTGTATCAAATGGGAAGACGAAGATGGACGAACGAGACGAACATGGTCCAAAGAAGGCCAACGGATCTAATGGGAGGACGAAGATGGACGAACGAGACGAACTTGGTCCAAAGAATGCCAACAGATCTAATGGGAGGATGAAGAGGGACGAACGAGACGAACTTGGTCCAAAGAAGGACAACGGCTCTAATGCGAGGATGAAGATGGATGAACGAGACGAACTTGGTCCAAAGAAGGCCAACGGATCTAATGGGAGGACGAAGATGGACGAAGGAGACGAAGATGGACGAAGGAGACGAACTTGGTCCAAAGAAGGCCAACGGATCAAATGGGACGACGAAGATGGACGAAGGAGACGAACTTGGTCCAAAGAAGGCCATTGGATCAAATGGGAAGACGAAGATGGACGAACGAGACGAACATGGTCCAAAGAAGGCCAACGGATCTAATGGGAGGACGAAGATGGACGAACGAGACGAACTTGGTCCAAAGAAGGCCAACGAAACTAATGGGAGGATGAAGAGGGACGAACGAGACGAACTTGGTCCAAAGAAGGCCAACGAAACTAATGGGAGGATGAAGATGGACGAACGAGACGAACTTGGTCCAAAGAAGGCCAACGGATCTAATGGGAGGACGAAGAGGGACGAACGAGACGAACTTGGTCCAAAGAAGGCCAACGGATCTAATGGGAGGACGAAGATGGACGAACGAGACGAACTTGGTTCAAAGAAGGCCATTGGATCAAATGGGAAGACGAAGATGGACGAACGAGACGAACATGGTCCAAAGAAGGCCAACGGATCTAATGGGAGGACGAAGATGGACGAACGAGACGAACTTGGTCCAAAGAAGGCCAACGGATCTAATGGGAGGACGAAGAGGGACGAACGAGACGAACTTGGTCCAAAGAAGGACAACGGATCTAATGCGAGGACGAAGATGGACGAACGAGACGAACTTGGTCCAAAGATGGCCAACGAATCTAATGGGAGGACGAAGATGGACGAAGGAGACGAACTTGGTCCAAAGAAGGCCAACAGATCAAATGGGACGACGAAGATGGACGAAGGAGACGAACTTGGTCCAAAGAAGGCCATTGGATCAAATGGGAAGACGAAGATGGACGAACGAGACGAACATGGTCCAAAGAAGGCCAACGGATCTAATGTGAGGACGAAGATGGACGAACGAGAAGAACTTGGTCCAAAGAAGGCCAACGAAACTAATGGGAGGATGAAGAGGGACGAACGAGACGAACTTCGTCCAAAGAAGGCCAACGTATCTAAAGCGAGGACGAAGATGGACGAACGAGACGAACTTGGTCCAAAGAAGGCCAACGGATCTAATGCGAGGACGAAGATGGACGAACGAGACGAACTTGGTCCAAAGAAGGCCAACGGATCTAATGGGAGGACGAAGAGGGACGAACGAGACGAACTTGGTCCAAAGAAGGCCAACGGATCTAATGGGAGGACGAAGATGGACGAACGAGACGAACTTGGTTCAAAGAAGGCCATTGGATCAAATGGTAAGACGAAGATGGACGAACGAGACGAACATGGTCCAAAGAAGGCCAACGGATCTAATGGGAGGACGAAGATGGACGAACGTGACGAACATGGTCCAAAGAAGGCCAACGGATCTAATGGGAGGACGAAGATGGACGAACGAGACGAACTTGGTCCAAAGAAGGCCAACGGATCTAATTGGAGGATGAAGAGGGACGAACGAGACGAACTTGGTCCAAAGAAGGCCAACGGATCTAATGGGAGGACGAAGATGGACGAACGAGACGATCTTGGTCCAAAGAAGGCCAGCAGATCTAATGGGAGGACGAAGATGGACGAAGGAGACGAACTTGGTTCAAAGAAGGCCATTGGATCAAATGGGAAGACGAAGATGGACGAACGAGACGAACATGGTCCAAAGAAGGCCAACGGATCTAATGGGAGGACGAAGATGGACGAACGAGAGGAACTTGGTCCAAAGAAGGCCAACGGATCTAATGGGAGGACGAAGAGGGACGAACGAGACGAACTTGGTCCAAAGAAGGACAACGGATCTAATGCGAGGACGAAGATGGACGAACGAGACGAACTTGTTCCAAAGAAGGCCAACGGATCTAATGCGAGGACGAAGATGGACGAACGAGACGAACTTGGTCCAAAGAAGGCCAACGGATCTAATGGGAGGACGAAGATGGACGAACGAGACGAACTTGATCCGAAGAAGGCCATTGTATCAAATGGGAAGACGAAGATGGACGAACGAGACGAACATGGTCCAAAGAAGGCCAACGGATCTAATGGGAGGACGAAGATGGACGAACGAGACGAACATGGTCCAAAGAAGGCCAACGGATCTAATGGGAGGACGAAGATGGACGAACGAGACGAACTTGGTCCAAAGAAGGCGAACGGATCTAATGGGAGGACGAAGATGGACGAACGAGACGAACTTGGTCCAAAGAAGGCCAACGGATCTAATGGGAGGACGAAGAGGGACGAACGAGACGAACTTGGTCCAAAGAAGGACAACGGATCTAATGCGAGGACGAAGATGGACGAACGAGACGAACTTGTTCCAAAGAAGGCCAACGGATCTAATGCGAGGACGAAGATGGACGAACGAGACGAACTTGGTCCAAAGAAGGCCAACGGATCTAATGGGAGGACGAAGATGGACGAACGAGACGAACTTGATCCGAAGAAGGCCATTGTATCAAATGGGAAGACGAAGATGGACGAACGAGACGAACATGGTCCAAAGAAGGCCAACGGATCTAATGGGAGGACGAAGATGGACGAACGTGACGAACATGGTCCAAAGAAGGCCAACGGATCTAATGGGAGGACGAAGATGGACGAACGAGACGAACTTGATCCAAAGAAGGCCAACGGATCTAATGGGAGGATGAAGAGGGACGAACGAGACGAACTTGGTCCAAAGAAGGACAACGGATCTAATGCGAGGACGAAGATGGATGAACGAGACGAACTTGGTCCAAAGAAGGCCAACGGATCTAATGGGAGGACGAAGATGGACGAAGGAGACGAACTTGGTCCAAAGAAGGCCAACGGATCAAATGGGACGACGAAGATGGACGAAGGAGACGAACTTGGTCCAAAGAAGGCCATTGGATCAAATGGGAAGACGAAGATGGACGAACGAGACGAACATGGTCCAAAGAAGGCCAACGGATCTAATGGGAGGACGAAGATGGACGAGCGAGACGAACTTGGTCCAAAGAAGGCCAACGAAACTAATGGGAGGATGAAGAGGGACGAACGAGACGAACTTGGTCCAGAGAAGGCCAACGAAACTAATGGGAGGATGAAGATGGACGAACGAGACGAACTTGGTCCAAAGAAGGCCAACGGATCTAATGGGAGGACGAAGAGGGACGAACGAGACGAACTTGGTCCAAAGAAGGCCAACGGATCTAATGGGAGGACGAAGATGGACGAACGAGACGAACTTGGTTCAAAGAAGGCCATCGGATCAAATGGGAAGACGAAGATGGACGAACGAGACGAACATGGTCCAAAGAAGGCCAACGGATCTAATGGGAGGACGAAGATGGACGAACGTGACGAACATGGTCCAAAGAAGGCCAACGGATCTAATGGGAGGACGAAGATGGACGAACGAGACGAACTTGGTCCAAAGAAGGCCAACGGATCTAATGGGAGGATGAAGAGGGACGAACGAGACGAACTTGGTCCAAAGAAGGACAACGGATCTAATGCGAGGACGAAGATGGATGAACGAGACGAACTTGGTCCAAAGAAGGCCAACGGATCTAATGGGAGGACGAAGATGGACGAAGGAGACGAACTTGGTCCAAAGAAGGCCAACGGATCAAATGGGACGACGAAGATGGACGAAGGAGACGAACTTGGTCCAAAGAAGGCCATTGGATCAAATGGGAAGACGAAGATGGACGAACGAGACGAACATGGTCCAAAGAAGGCCAACGGATCTAATGGGAGGACGAAGATGGACGAACGAGACGAACTTGGTCCAAAGAAGGCCAACGAAACTAATGGGAGGATGAAGAGGGACGAACGAGACGAACTTGGTCCAAAGAAGGCCAACGAAACTAATGGGAGGATGAAGATGGACGAACGAGACGAACTTGGTCCAAAGAAGGCCAACGGATCTAATGGGAGGACGAAGAGGGACGAACGAGACGAACTTGGTCCAAAGAAGGCCAACGGATCTAATGGGAGGACGAAGATGGACGAACGAGACGAACTTGGTTCAAAGAAGGCCATTGGATCAAATGGGAAGACGAAGATGGACGAACGAGACGAACATGGTCCAAAGAAGGCCAACGGATCTAATGGGAGGACGAAGATGGACGAACGAGACGAACTTGGTCCAAAGAAGGCCAACGGATCTAATGGGAGGACGAAGAGGGACGAACGAGACGAACTTGGTCCAAAGAAGGACAACGGATCTAATGCGAGTACGAAGATGGACGAACGAGACGAACTTGGTCCAAAGATGGCCAACGAATCTAATGGGAGGACGAAGATGGACGAAGGAGACGAACTTGGTCCAAAGAAGGCCAACAGATCAAATGGGACGACGAAGATGGACGAAGGAGACGAACTTGGTCCAAAGAAGGCCATTGGATCAAATGGGAAGACGAAGATGGACGAACGAGACGAACATGGTCCAAAGAAGGCCAACGGATATAATGCGAGGACGAAGATGGACGAACGAGACGAACTTGGTCCAAAGAAGGCCAACGAAACTAATGGGAGGATGAAGAGGGACGAACGAGACGAACTTGGTCCAAAGAAGGCCAACGGATCTAATGGGAGGACGAAGAGGGACGAACGAGACGAACTTGGTCCAAAGAAGGCCAACGGATCTAATGGGAGGACGAAGATGGACGAACGAGACGAACTTGGTTCAAAGAAGGCCATTGGATCAAATGGGAAGACGAAGATGGACGAACGAGACGAACTTGATCCGAAGAAGGCCATTGTATCAAATGGGAAGACGAAGATGGACGAACGAGACGAACATGGTCCAAAGAAGGCCAACGGATCTAATGTGAGGACGAAGATGGACGAACGAGACGAACTTGGTCCAAAGAAGGCCAACGAAACTAATGGGAGGAGGATGAGGGACGAACGAGACGAACTTGGTCCAAAGAAGGCCAACGGATCTAATGGGAGGACGAAGATGGACGAACGAGACGAACTTGGTCCAAAGAAGGCCAACGGATCTAATGGGAGGACGAAGAGGGACGAACGAGACGAACTTGGTCCAAAGAAGGACAACGGATCTAATGCGAGGACGAAGATGGACGAACGAGACGAACTTGGTCCAAAGAAGGCCAACGGATCTAATGGGAGGACGAAGATGGACGAACGAGACGAACTTGGTCCAAAGAAGGCCAGCGGAACTAATGGGAGGACGAAGATGGACGAAGGAGACGAACTTGGTTCAAAGAAGGCCATTGGATCAAATGGGAAGACGAAGATGGACGAACGAGACGAACATGGTCCAAAGAAGGCCAACGGATCTAATGGGAGGACGAAGATGGTCGAACGAGACGAACTTGGTCCAAAGAAGGCCAACGGATCTAACGGGAGGACGAAGAGGGACGAACGAGACGAACTTGGTCCAAAGAAGGACAACGGATCTAATGCGAGGACGAAGATGGACGAACGAGACGAACTTGTTCCAAAGAAGGCCAACGGATCTAATGCGAGGACGAAGATGGACGAACGAGACGAACTTGGTCCAAAGAAGGCCAACGGATCTAATGGGAGGACGAAGATGGACGAACGAGACGAACTTGATCCGAAGAAGGCCATTGTATCAAATGGGAAGACGAAGATGGACGAACGAGACGAACATGGTCCAAAGAAGGCCAACGGATCTAATGGGAGGACGAAGATGGACGAACGAGACGAACTTGGTCCAAAGAATGCCAACAGATCTAATGGGAGGATGAAGAGGGACGAACGAGACGAACTTGGTCCAAAGAAGGACAACGGCTCTAATGCGAGGATGAAGATGGATGAACGAGACGAACTTGGTCCAAAGAAGGCCAACGGATCTAATGGGAGGACGAAGATGGACGAAGGAGACGAAGATGGACGAAGGAGACGAACTTGGTCCAAAGAAGGCCAACGGATCAAATGGGACGACGAAGATGGACGAAGGAGACGAACTTGGTCCAAAGAAGGCCATTGGATCAAATGGGAAGACGAAGATGGACGAACGAGACGAACATGGTCCAAAGAAGGCCAACGGATCTAATGGGAGGACGAAGATGGACGAACGAGACGAACTTGGTCCAAAGAAGGCCAACGAAACTAATGGGAGGATGAAGAGGGACGAACGAGACGAACTTGGTCCAAAGAAGGCCAACGAAACTAATGGGAGGATGAAGATGGACGAACGAGACGAACTTGGTCCAAAGAAGGCCAACGGATCTAATGGGAGGACGAAGAGGGACGAACGAGACGAACTTGGTCCAAAGAAGGCCAACGGATCTAATGGGAGGACGAAGATGGACGAACGAGACGAACTTGGTTCAAAGAAGGCCATTGGATCAAATGGGAAGACGAAGATGGACGAACGAGACGAACATGGTCCAAAGAAGGCCAACGGATCTAATGGGAGGACGAAGATGGACGAACGAGACGAACTTGGTCCAAAGAAGGCCAACGGATCTAATGGGAGGACGAAGAGGGACGAACGAGACGAACTTGGTCCAAAGAAGGACAACGGATCTAATGCGAGGACGAAGATGGACGAACGAGACGAACTTGGTCCAAAGATGGCCAACGAATCTAATGGGAGGACGAAGATGGACGAAGGAGACGAACTTGGTCCAAAGAAGGCCAACAGATCAAATGGGACGACGAAGATGGACGAAGGAGACGAACTTGGTCCAAAGAAGGCCATTGGATCAAATGGGAAGACGAAGATGGACGAACGAGACG
>BRZY01000060.1:0-20000 GCA_030159175.1 Glycyrrhiza uralensis | reverse complement strand
TTTAAATCTGTAAAACAGAACAAAGAACAACAACAGATCCAAGCAAACAGCAACCAACAAGAAATGATAACAGTAGAATTTGCAAAAATTAATTTGACAGTAATAGAATAAGAAAAAAGAGATTAGAGAAGAAGAGATAACACCAAGATTTGTTAACGAGGTTCGGAGTAGATTCTCCTACATCCCCGGGACAGAATCCGACTGAGAAGATCACTATGATAATCAGTGTTTACACCCTTCAAGAGACCAGCACAGAACTCGCCCTTAAGCCTCCAATTTCCCCAGTTGATACCCTTAGTTTTACAACACCATATCCATTCTCAAAATAGAAAACTCTCTATTTGTTTCTCTCACTTTTTGCTCAGACCGAAAGTGTTACAATTATCTCAATAACCCATATCCTAAGGCTTTATATACACAGCCAACTACCCCATAACAGAAAGAATAGTTACATACAAAGCTTAACAGAAAACGGTTAATCTCTATATACTAAATGGGAAGCAAATCTGCATCAAAAAGAGCGGTAATCTTCAACTCAAAATGCAATTTGGCGGACAAATTTGGCAGATAAAATGGCGCTCAATTTAGGACTACAGTATCAATCAATAATAAAAAATTGGCTGCTGCACTGCAACTTTTGAGTGCACTACACGCTTACACAATTACCCAACCACTCCACTGTATGTAAAACAATCAGCTTCCCCAACAAGTTTTATTATTAAAAAGTTATTTGTAAAATGCTTCCCCAAAAAGCCGAGGCAACAAATGGGAAGAGAGGGGGAAGCCCCGACGACGACAAAGCGGCGGACCAAGACAACATATATTGCGCAGCCTCGGCCACGGAGATGTCATCGATCGTTGTGGTGGAGTAAGGAGGAACGTGGTTCTTCGGTGGCTCTAGACTGTCGAAGACGATGGAGGGAGAGAGGTGGCACTTGCGGTGCAAAGGAAGGCCGCTCTGGGCTGTCTTCGACGAGGAAGTCTCTAGGACGCGTGATAGAACGAAATGGGCGACTACAAGGCAGAAGCGCATATGACCGGGTGCATCTGCAGAGGAAAACATTCTGCAACCCATTTAGAGGTTTGTGGTGCTGCTTCATGTCAATGAAAGGTAGTTTCTTTCTTCACACAATTACTCAAATATTCATTTTGTTCCTTTCTTCTTCTTTTCATAGTCTTCTCAGTTCTCATGGATGCAGAGTTGTGTGGTTCATGTTTGGTTTGAAAATGAAAAAACAAAAGCGCTGTGTTTTATTTTTCTGTTTTGTGCTTATGATTGTAAGTATTGTCTTCATCTCTATTTTAATATTGCATTTTCTATTTGAAGCTGATAACATGAAACACTATTTTTTTCTTCTATTTTATGCTTATGACTCTGAGTAGTGCCTTCATCTCTATTTTACTGGTGGTGCATGTTCGGTCTGAAAATAAAAAACAAAACACCGTATTTTAATTTTTCACCTGTTTTGTGCTTATGATTTTGAATATTGCCTTCACTTCTATTTTACTATTGCATTTTCGGTTTGAAGCTAAAAATGGAAAACACTATCTTTTTATTCTTTCTTTTTTGTTGGCTTATGAAATTAAGTTTTTCCCCCTCGCTTATGCGTGTTCGGCATTGCAGATAGAGGTTTACTGTGCTCAATATATATTGATCAAAGGTAACCTTTCCTCTGTGATGCATGTCCTTTTGTTTGTGCTTATGGTTTTAACTTTCCTTTTGTTTTCTCATGGCATTCATCTAGCTTCTGATCAGTTCATGCTTTTTTTTTTATTGTCATCTTTTAAGTGTTCTTTTGTTGTTATTCTTATTTATAAAAACTGTCAAATCTTTCATGTTATTTTTATTATGATTAACGAAGTTATGTTTAGCCATCTATTGGTGGTATCTTGCACGAAGGATTGTAAGCATTTCGTTAAGACTTTCCATAAAACAATTACAGAGCAAAAGGTTGTGGAATATGGGAAGCATTTATACCTTGTGGAGGCAAAGCATCTAATTGATTTTGGCTGGATTTAAAAGCTAAACTATCTAATTGCTATCTTTTTTTTTTTAGGGGTCGGGGTTAGAATAGAAGAGAAAGAATAAAAGGTTTTGCATTTGATTTTTATCATGCCTTTGATTATTTTGTGAATCGTGAAGTGCATTGCATTAGGAAGTGATCTCTATCCAGGAGTGGGTATGCCTTTTAAATATGCTTATATCTAGGATTAATTATTTAGAATCTATAGCAGTTCAGTTTAGCCTTCTCCATGTCCTTTCAGAATACCAATTATAGGTTCTTTAGCTTAACTTACTAATAATTTAATAATTGCATTGATGTAGTTCGTTGCAATGTAAAATATTTATTTTCTTATAATGTGTTAGATGAGAGTCACGACTGATCATTAGCAAAATTTATTTGAGTTTCTATACCAAGGACTTCCATTGGTTGAGTATTTTGACCATTTGTAGACTATTTGCAGTTTCTGAAATACATTCTACCTATTCTGTTTCATATGCAATTGGACAAAGAAAGTGTTGAAAGATTCATAATCAACATGGTTTGACTGTGGAACATATATGTGGGCACACGACTGTAACCAAAGCTGTAATTGAAAATTGCCAACGGAAAGGCTTGAAGAAGATCATTGTTCTTTATGTAAGATCTAAGAAAGAGTTCAAGTAACATAATGAAGAACAGTGTGATGCATAAGTGGCATCTTGGGAGTGAAATAAAGGAGAAGGATAGTGAATATATATTCTTGCTTAAAGAGTTTATATATTCATTCATTACCATTTTAGTGAGATACCATCCTCAAGAGTTTGCTATTGTATCAATATTTTTATTTTTAATTGTTCTTTTGTTTTTGTTGGGATTTTTTCGGTTCATTTTCTTTAACTATTTTTATTGTATTAATATGCTAAAAGTAATAGCATGATGATTGATGAGAACTCTGTATAATCAATTTGATTTGATGTGAGATTAATGAATTGTAACCTACCTTTATGAGAACCTCATGCTCAGTTTTTATTCACACGGTTGCTATTTTCTAACTGCAGACATAATGGTATATTTGCAGGTCTCTTCCCTTAAATTATAGGTGGTGATGGGCTTTCACGCTATTGCACTGACTTTCAAGACATTGAGCCATTGAGGTATTGTGTTTTAAAAGGAAATTGTAATTGCCATATATTGTGAAGATTTGGATTACTTTACCCTTCAGCTATTTAACCTTATGGTTTGTTCTACTTTTCACATCAGCAAATTGGTAGAGAGAACTTTAGTAGGGTCTTCAAAGCATTAAAGTGAATCGATGGCTGCCTATATACTGTGAAACACAACACTAGACACTTACACCAAGAAATAGAAAAGCACCATCTTCATATCAATAAATGTTTCTTCTCTCGGGTTTAGCCACTGATAGATCTATCGTTATTGAAGGAGAAAAACTTTGATGGATGTTAAAGCTTTGGATGCCTTGGGTTTGAATTTTTCGTTTTCCTCTTTTGTTTTATTTTGCATAATTGTTTATTTTTCTTAATTTCATTTACCAGTTTGCTTTTTACGTTCCATTGAGAATATTGTGGAGTACTACTCTTCATGTTTTGAAAAATGAAGAGCAGTACATTCAGATGGAGCTATGTGATCACAGCTTATCCCTAAACATATGCTCTGCGTTATTAATAGAACTGGCGCGTGTTAGAAGCTTTAAATCAGGCGAACTTCCTTTGTGATTGGGTATATATCATTTGAAGTAAAAATAACATCAGAAGTGCTTAGTTTAGTTTTGTGGTCAGGTTTTAGCTTTCAATGAAAAGAGTTTTTCATAATATCTAAAGCTTCTCACTTTCTGAAGCTTCTTTTGTAAGCCTTCTTTCACTTTTTTTCTTCTTCTTTCCTTTTCGTGTAAGCTCTTGCTCAGTCTCTTTTTCGTTGCAGGTTGGAAATTTCTACATTTGGTGGCTGAGAATTTGAGGTATATCACCTTTATTTATTTATCACTCGCGGTTTCTCATTGAACTCAGGTTTCACCTGCAACTTTGTTTCCTAAGTTGAGCTCCTTACCAAAGTCCAAATTCATTTGTACATTTATAGTTATAGTTATTATTATAGTTATATGCATTCTCTTTTTCATTTCACTGATTTGAAGTAGAAACAAATCAGTTTAAGGCTTCAAAATTCAAACAAACTATAAAATTATTAGAGGTTATGGTACTTTTCTAAGGCAGATATTTTAACCATATGGGCTCATTCAAATCTGTTCTTTTATTTTTTTGTTCTCTCATGCTGCTGTGGACATAGAAGAAAGGCTTACCTTTTTTTCCTTGCAGAGGATTTGATTCCTTGATGAAAAGGTGTGTATGATATGTCAAACTGCTTATATATTTATATTTATATATTAAGTTTGGTGGATTGTGTTATTTTCTTTTATTTCATATATGGTTTTGTGTTTTTGCAGGCTGTCAAATAATTGGCTTCGAATGGAAAACCCCTTGAGAAGTTGAAAGGCAGCAGTTTTTTCCTCATTAAGTTTTTGGCACTCTTGCTATGTCAAAGTTATTTTACTAAACAACTTTTGGTAGTGCTCAGTTGGATTCAAGTAAAAAATTGATTAGAGTTGCTATCAGTGTTCAATGACATTTCAGGTTTTATTTTTTTACTGATTTAGATCATTAGCTTTCTTTTCCCTTCTGCTGGCTGAAGCTATTTTTGTGTGCCATAGACTGAAAGGTCATTCATTGTTGGTTTTGTAAGGAAGAGTTGGTTGGTAGAGGGAGATCACTTAGGTGTGCTCTCAATCAACAATGCTATTTGATGTTTCATCTGAAGGAATGTCTTTGAACATTTAAAAGCAACTTAATGAGAAACCTTTGGAAATGTGGACTGCTACCTTCTTTTAATGTCAAAAGTCAAAATATCTACCACCAAAAAGTGAGATTTTTTGCATTGGTAATTAGATTAGATAAAAGTTTGACCGTGGGCCTTTAACCTGCAATGAAGGTGCAACTCAAGGTTTTGGCATGGCCACATGATCAATATTTTTTTTCTTTGTTCTTTTCTTTCACTTATAATTATTCTTATCCCATTTGCAATGAAAGTGGCTGTAATGGGGAGATAGAATGTGGACCAATATGATATTGAAACTTCTTTGATTTGAGCATTGATATATACTTCAAAGCATGATACCCTTGAAAATGGTTTGGATGTGTTAAAATCAATTGAAATCTATTTTTTACCTGTTCATTTGAATTACTTGATAGTTAAATTGCATTTGAATTATATGGATATGGATGTAAACGCCTATAAATTAATTTGTTTTACTGTGGTAATTTTGACTTTCGTATTCAAATTGCATCACATTCTATTTTCAATTTTTTGATCCATCATAACTGATAAATGAATCATCAATTATATGTTTCTATATTTTGTTGCATTTATGCAATTATCTATTCTTTTTTTTGCATTTTACATTATTATATAAATTTTCTTTTAAATAAAAATTTGCAATATCTAACCCCCACGATTACTCACCCGTGCATCGCACGGGTCCGACGACTAGTAGAGATAATAACAAACTAACATAACTGAACCAGCAGAAACTGAAAATGAGTCTTCGCTTTGAGTCTTCAAAAAAATCCAAACACAATGTACCATATGCAACAATTCTCCACCTTGGTACAATGAGTTTGGTCTCAAATATCTTCTCAAGCACGGATTCCTTTGTCCAATTCATCATCAATCAACTTTGATTCTCAGCAAGTCCAAACAGTGATTGAATTTGCTAAGTGGCACAGGTTTTGTAATCATGTCTGCGGGATTGTCACTTGTATGGACTTTCACAACTTCAACTTCACCCTTTTCTATAATGTCTCTGATGAAGTGCAGTCTGACATCTATGTGTTTTGTCCTTTCATGATACATTTGGTTTTTGCTCAAGTGAATTGCACTTTGGCTATCACAGTGAACACAAACAGAATTTTGGTTCAAACCCAATTCAGAGACCTGACCTCGAACCCATAGAGCCTCTTTTATTGCTTCAGTTAGCGCCACATACTCTGCCTCAATGGTTGAGAGGGCAACTATATGCTGCAGAGTTGTTTTCCAGCTAACAGTGTTGCCAAACAAGGTGAACACATAACCTGTGAGAGACCTTCTCTTGTCCAAATCTCCCGCATAATCTGAATCCACAAAGCCTTGAACTTGTTGATCTGATTCATCACCCCTGCAGTACACTAAACCAATTTCTTGTGTGCCTTTAAGATACCTGATGTTCTATTTAACAGCTTGCCAATGTTTCTTACCAGGATTTCCCATAAATCGACTTGTTACACTCACAGCATGTGAAATATCGGGTCTAGAGCATACCATTGCATACATTATGCTTCCAATGGCACTGGCATAAGGAATTTTCATCATAAATCCCTTTTCTTCCTCAGTTTCAGGTGATTGAGTAGATGAGACCCTAAAGTGAGCTGCCAAGGGAACATTTGTAGGCTTTGCATCACTCATATTGAACCTTTGCGCCACTTTACGTAGATAACCTTTTTGAGAGATAATCAATTTTCCCTTGCCTCTGTCTCTTATGATTTCCATCCCCAGAATTTTCTTAGCAGCTCCAAAATCCTTCATTTCAAATTCCTTCTTCAGCTGCCCCTTTAGTAAGTCAATCTGCAACATGTCCTTACAGGCCAGCAACATGTCATCATCGTACAAGAGGAGATATATGTATGTATTATTTGACAATTGTTTAAAGTAAACACAACAGTCAAAATTACTTCTTACATAGTTATGTTTCAGCATAAAAGAATCAAACCTCAAATACCACTACCTTGGTGATTGTTTGAGTCCATAAAGAGATTTCTTTAAGTGGCACACCCAGTCCTCCTTTCCTTGAACTTCAAAGCCGCTTGGTTGTTGCATAAGAATATTTTCATTTAGATCTCCATGTAGGAAGGCTATTTTAACATCCATTTGTTCCAATTCCATGTCATAATGGGACACCATGGACAGAATTATGCGAATGGAAGAGTGCTTGACTACAGGTGAAAAAATTTCGTTATAATCCACTCCTTCCTTTTGTGTAAACCCCTTTGCAACTAGCCTTGCTTTGAACCTTGGGGGTTCAACTCCTGGGATTCCTTGCTTCCTTTTGAATATCCACTTGCTGCCCACTATTTCTGCACCTTTAGGTTTAGGGACCAGCACCCAGGTGTTATTCTTTTCAAGAGAATTTAATTTTTCGGTCATTTCCAGCATCCATTTCTGACTATCCTTGCCTTTCACAGCTTCTGTAAAACTCCTTGGTTCATCATTGCCTAAATTTTCTGCAACTTGAAGTGCATAACTAATCATATCTGCATACCCATATCTTTGAGGTGCCCGGATATCCCTTCTGACCCTATCTCTGGTTAGATTATAATCCTGAAGTTCAGATTGATCTTGTCCTTGTGAACCTGGATCATCAATTTGTTCAGTTTCTGCTGGTTGAGAATTTTCAGGCTGTGTTTCTTTGTCTCCCTTAGGCTCCACCTCGAGTTCAAATCTCTCCAAATCCTCTTGATCTGATGCTTGATCCTCTGGACTTCTAAGTGCCTTGTAGAATTCTATCTCATGAAAGGTAACATCTCTGCTGATGATACATTTTTTATTTTCTGGACACCAAATCCTGTATCCTTTCACTCCACTTGGATAACCAACAAAGTACCCCTTCTTTGCTCTTGGCACCAGCTTCCCTTCATTTACATGATAGTAGGCTGCACATCCAAAAACCTTTAGATGACTGTAATCTGCAGGTTTCCCTGTCCACATTTCTTGAGGAGTTTTCAGATTTATAGCAGTTGATGGACTCATGTTGATCAAATAACAGGCTGTATGGACAGCTTCCCCCCAGAATTGTATTGGCATCCCTGCATTGGACAGCAAACACCTCATCCTTTCTAGAAATGTTTTATTCATTCTCTTAGGCAAACCGTTTTGTTGAGGTGTCTTTCTAATCGTCTTGTGCCTGTAAATGCCATGTTCTTTGCAATAACCTGTAAACACATATCCACAAAACTCTAAACCGTTATCAGTTCTCAGATTTTTTATTTTCCTTTCAGTTCGATTTTCAATCATAATTTTCCATTCTTTGAAAGCCTTAAAAGAATCATCTTTATTTTTTAAAAGATAAATCCAAACCTTCCTACTATAGTCATCAAGGAAAGTAATAAAATACCTATTACCTCCATGTGAAGGAATTCTGGAAGGCCCCCACAAATCGCTGTGAACATAGTCTAGAATTCCTTTTGTGCAATGCTGCCCAGTGGAGAACTTCACTCTGTGCATTTTACCAAACACGCAGTGTTCACAAAATTCCAGGTCGCTGATTTTGTCACCACACAAGACTCCAAGTTTCCCCAAAATCTGTAGACCTCTGAGACTTACATGACCCATCCTCTGATGCCACAAACTTGTTTTATCAGTGCTTGAGGTTGCTGCAGCAACATTTCCCGTAATGGCATGTCCCTTGAGAGTATAGATTCCATTTTCTCTATTTCCACTCATGACCACAAGAGCCCGTTTTATCACTTTCAGAACACCCTTCTCTGCCTTATAGGAACAACCATTTTCTTCCAACATGCCCAGAGAAATTAAGTTCCCTTTTAGTCCAGGAACATGTCTTACTCCTGATAAAATCTTCTCGGTCCCATCATCAAGTCTTAGCCTGATAGATCCAATGCCAATGACGTTGCAAATGGTATTGTTTCCCATGACTACTTTGCTCCCATCAGTCTCCTTGTAACCCAAGAACCATTCCTTCATCGGGGTCATGTGAAATGAGCACCCCGAATCAAGAACCCAGTCCTTCTCTGTTATACTGGTTGTAGCCATCAATACATCTGTGCTTTCATAGCTGTCTGAAGCAATCGAAACACTTCCCACATCATTTTCGGAATTTTTCTTCTTGAATTTTCTTTCTGGGCAATCCTTTTTGAAATGCCCCTCTTTCTTGCATAGAAAACACTTCTTCTTGGACTTGTCATTTTCTTTATCTTTGAACTTGAATTTACTGTCTTGCTTGAAGCCTTTCTTATTTCCCTTTCCTTTCACATAAAGTCCTTCACCACTGTTATCTTCCTTGCCTTCGGATTTCTTCTTTAATTCCTTTGAGATTAACGCTGACTGTACTTCCTCCAAGGATAATGATTCCCTCCCATAGATTAAGGTATCACATAGATTTTCATATGAGCTAGGGAGAGAATTAACAAGAAGCAAAGCCTGATCTTCATCGTCTATTTTTACATCAATGTTCTAAAGATCCAGAATGATCTTGTTGAAGTCATCCATGTGGTCTTCAATCGACTTCCCAGTTTGCATCTTGAAGGTGTATAGCCTTTGTTTCAAATAAAGTCTATTCGCCAAGGATTTTGTCATGTACAGATTTTCCAATTTGAGCCAAATAGCCGCTGCTGTTGTCTCCTTTGAAACTTCCCTCAGCACCTTGTCTCCAAGACTCAAGATAAGAGCGCTATGAGCCTTTTCCATGATCTCCTTCTTGTCTTTTTCACAAAGAGTTAAAGGCTGATTCTTTTCTCCAGCCAAGGCATCACCTAGTCCTTGTTGAACTAGGAAGGCCTTCATCTTGGGACGCCAAAGTCCAAAGTCGTTCTTCCCATTGAATTTCTCCATGTCGTATTTGGTTGATGCCATCCCTCCAACAATCACCAACCAGGCTCAAGATACCAGTTGTTGTAACCAGACCACATATATTGATGAATTTAAATTTGTAGGTGACCACATAATTGTTGTGGTGACCACACCTCTCGTGTCTAGAACAGTGGTTTTGCTTTCATTGTCATGATAGAGAGGAAGATTCTAATTCTAGGAATTAAAGAATCCAATAAACAAACACCAGTCTGTCTGGCCAGAGATGTTCATGAACACATTTTGACTGTGTACATGGGTTAATTTGCTTCAGTTTTACTACTTGCCTATAGCAATTCAATGACCTATGTCACTTCCGTACACGTTCATGTCCATCGCATTGTTTGCACCTTCTATATGTGTCTTGTTGTAACCAGACCACATATATTGATGAATTTAAATCTGTAAAACAGAACAAAGAACAACAACAGATCCAAGCAAACAGCAACCAACAAGAAATGATAACAGTAGAATTTGCAAAAATTAATTTGACAGTAATAGAATAAGAAAAAAGAGATTAGAGAAGAAGAGATAACACCAAGATTTGTTAACGAGGTTCGGAGTAGATTCTCCTACATCCCCGGGACAGAATCCGACTGAGAAGATCACTATGATAATCAGTGTTTACACCCTTCAAGAGACCAGCACAGAACTCGCCCTTAAGCCTCCAATTTCCCCAGTTGATACCCTTAGTTTTACAACACCTTATCCATTCTCAAAACAAAAAACTCTCTAGTTGTTTCTCTCACTTTTTGCTCAGACTGAAAGTGTTACAATTATCTCAATAACCCATATCCTAAGGCTTTATATACACAACCAACTACCCCATAACAGAAAGAGTAGTTACATACAAAGCTTAACAGAAAACGGTTAATACAGATAATAACAAACTAACATAACTGAACCAGCAGAAACTGAAAAGGAGTCTTCGCTTTGAGTCTTCAAAAAAAATCCGAACACAATGTACCATATGCAACATGTCTCATAATGGAAGTCATCAATTAATGGTTTCCTTTACACAAGCTAAATTGATTACTCTTTCATTTCTGGCTCCCTTTTCTTCTTCCAATAAGTAGCCATTTTTTACTACTTTACTGTCCTTCAAATTCAATTGTATTTTTTTTTTGTGGAGAAAGTCCTTGAAGTTTAATCAGCAGTGCCTCAGACTGAGACAAGTATTGGTTTATTTGTGCAGTAGTGTTGTCATTTTAGCTAAAGGGAATTGACCAAAAAAGGAAGAAAAAAATTAATGGCAGACAATGTTTTAACTATATTGCCCTTTTCAATTTTTAACCATTTAGCTTTCCTTACTTGAGTTTTCTTCTGCAAATATATAGCACATTAGCGTGTACTGAATTAAGTTGGTGTATATTTCACTGAAAGAATTTATAATGCCTATAAGATTAGCTATTTTATTGGAAATGCATTTGTCTCTGATTAATTTGGAACTCACATGTTACCTTGTTTTCTAACTTAATGCAACCAATAAGAACATCAATGACTTGTTTTCTAATTTTTGTTAGTTAAGCTTTAGCAGTTCCTATGAAAAAAAGGAAAGCTGATTGGAGTGATAAAAATGTTGAACTTTTTTTAAAAGTTTGCATTGAAGAGGTGCGTGTTGGAAATAGACCTCACACCCACTTCAATAAGACTGGCTGGGCAAAGCAATTTAGAATAAGGGGGAGAGTTGAAGTTTTCAATTATTACCATTCTAGTCTCCGAAGTGCAATTGAACCTGCATTTGGTTGTTGCAAAGCAAGATGGAAAATATAGGGTAATATGCCTCCTTTTGCTTTGAAGACACAAAACAAAGTCATAGCTGCATGCATGACTTTACATAACTTTATTAGAAGAAATGATAGAAGTGACGAAGAGTTTGATTCATTTAATGAAAATTGTGAATATGAAGATGGTGATAATGAAGAGGAAAATGAAGCTGGCTCTAGCACTACCACATGGGAGGAACCTAGTGCTCAAAGTGCTTTACAAATGGAACAAGTTAGAGAGTCCATCAAAAATATGCTTACTACACGTGTTTAGTTTTTATATGTTTTGTTGAAATTAATTACAATACTTGGATACCTTTTTGTGTTTTTATTAGATGAGATTGTTAAATGTTTGTGATTTGGATCATTTGGACAAATCATAGTTACTATTGATTATATTAATGATACTATTTTAAGGTTAATGACATTTTGTGTTAAAAATTATTGTTACACAGGTCAAATCATAGTTATTATAATTTTTTTTACAGCCGAGTGATTACAATTTCGAAAAATAATGTATGGTCAATTTTATTTTTTAATGAACAAATCATTAATAAAGGTGAGCAAACAATTACATTTTTTATATGATAATAATGATAATTTTTAATTAAATTTTATCTTTATAAAATAATTATACCAATATTTTTTTACCAAAAAGTTCAAGAAAAATATATAAAGAAAAAAATCATTTATAAGATAGCTTGAGACATTTTTTTTGACAATAAAAAGAGCCAAAAAATAATTTTTTAAAATTTTAAAGGTATTTAAATATTTAAATAATTCAATTTTAAAACATGTCTTTTTTAGTAATTTAATCATATAAAAGCTCTTTTACAATTTCATCCAAACACCACTACTAGATATGACCTTCTCCTATAAGCTCTTTAACTTATTTCATCCAAACACAATTTTAACTTCTCTAGAAGTGACTTTTCAAATTAGGACTTCTAGAGAAGCTCTACTCTTATAATCCTTTCTATATAAGCTTATCCAAACAGGCTCTTAATCTAATAAGGTCGGCTTATTTAAGTAAATTTAATTTTTTTAATAGATAAATATTAGTAAATTAATATATTATGTTAGTGAGAGATGTTTGAATACATGACCTCCCTATCACTTCAATTCCTATGCTACACCCCCAAACCATCAAACCACCTTATGACGTCCTTTTTTTTACATGGATGACGCCCTTATTTAAGTAAATTTAAATAATATAATAATATTTTATTGTTATTATATTATTATATTATACCTTTATTATAATATGCCAAAATTATATTTTATTAAATTATTTAAAAATCTCAACATGTCAACCTATATATAGATTTCAATATATAATCTTATTTAATAATAGCCTTAGGACCTACTGAAAAGATATATTACAAAATAGATTTTTAAAGAGGCTTTCAAGCTAAGTCATACTTTTAAATAAAATCCATGTCATGTCTTAAAAATTGAGTATATCGTCAATTTGGTCCCCGAAATTGTGAGCCACCGATAAGTTGGTCCCTCACATTAAAAAATGGGCAAATTGATCCTCAAAATTGAGAACCATTCGTCAAGTTAGTTCTTCTGTTGAGCTGAGTCAGGTAACAGTAACAAATTTGATTACATAGTACGTTAAGTGCCCTATTGGCACACACATGTGATCGAAATCATCAAGGACCATTTTGATAGTTGATCCCCACCCCGGGGAATAAATTGCCAGCAAAATTTGAAAAATTGCATTGTGCACCACTATTCTAACAATTGCATTTAAATCCTTGAATTTTCTTTTTTGTGTCTCTGTACTCTTATTGCCCATTCCCTATTCCTTTTTCAAGGAAGCAAAGCTTAAGTTTAACCCACCACACTTTCCATCATTGGAAAGGGGTTGTGTGGTTTGGTTGATGATGCAAAGTTGGCTCGGGCATTTTCTCTACAGAGATGGGTATATTCCTACGTTCCCTCCCTCATTTCCAAAACCTAACACACATAAATGTAATGCAATATCAGTTTCATTTACACCATAATTTTTTTCTATCCAATCATAACTACAATCCCCCTCAATCCAAACCAAAAGCTTATAGTCGATCAAAACAAAATCCCGTTCTCTCCTTTGAGTTTTTCTATTTTTCTCTTTTTTTAACTCTTGCTATAGTTGTATATGACCTAACCTATGCTATGCCTAAATCGGGTTTATTTACAAAATAAACTAAGATTGATCCTTTTTAAAATGTGGATTTAGTTAAAAGGCCACGTGTTGGATCATCTATATATAAAGTCTTTTAAGCATAATAAAGCTGGTTTATTTAATACAGTGTTTCAATAATATAATAATACATTTATTGTTGTCATTATTATTATTATTATTATAATGTGTTAAAATCATATGTTTATTGACTTATTTAAAAAAAATTGACTTATTTAAAAAAATTGACTTATTTAAAAAAAATCATATGTTTTTTTTTTGTCAAAAAAAAATTGACTTATTTAAAAATCTCAACATGGCAGCCTATATATATAGAATTGAGTCTATAAGCTTATTTAATAATAACCTTATGACCTATTGAAAGGATATATTACAAAATAGATTTTTTAATAGGCTTTCAAGCCAATTCATGCCTTAAAAATGGTATATATAAACAAGCGAGCCAGGCACAGATCTTAAGTTTATGGCATTGGCCGAGCTCAAGCTTTAAAAAGCTCGGCCCAGCCTGTAACATCCCGGCTGCTTTTCGAATCGACAACTGTCCCCACACAAAAACACGGGTCTTTTCAGCATGCTTTGTCCTCACTCACATGCTTTCTAGGAAACTTCCCAAAAGGTCGCCCATCACGAAATTGCTCCAAGTCAAGCACGCTTAACGATGGAGTTCTTAAGTGATAGGCTACCAAAAAGAAGATGCATCTTATTGGTATGAGTAGTGCGAATCAATTCTATTAAGCTTTCCTCAACTGTACAGTCTCATACCTGCACAGTCTTGGAATTTCTCTCATTTGGGTATGAGTTTGGTTCATTAATGTACCCCTTCGCCTAGAAGCCTGCCAGGAGCCGCTCCTTGTCCGTGCCTCTCTGCACCGGCGATCACTTCCCGCCCTCGTCGGCCTCAGGGTGTCACACAGCCTAACCTATTTCTACTCCTATTTGTCATTGTTAGCTTTGAGTTTTTAAAGTGGTATTAATTTTTGGCTCAAATAACTTTATAGTTCCTACGATATACAAATTTTCAATTTTAATCCCCAAAAAAAAACTTTTGTTTGTTTTAATCCCTTAAAAAATATGCATTTTTGTGTCATTATTTATTTTACTAGTTTCAGTACCGGTCATATTTGGTCCGCATTGAATTTGTCCATGTAAAATAAAATTGATGTTATGTTTTAGAGACTAAAATCAATATATTCCACATATTAGAAGGATTAGTTCAACACTGACAAAATATTATAGGAACTAAAACCAAAGGCAACACTAAAATGTAACCACAATACCAAGAGTCACAGAATTTTAGAAAGGAATTGTGGCGGTTAAGAACCACCACTAAATTTGCCAATTTTTTTGAAAAAAATAGTTGTAGTTTAAACCCGCCGCAAAAGATTGTGCTAATTTTCATAAAAAAATGGCGTCAGTATTTGACCGCCATGAAATTTTTTGAATTTTTTTTAAAAAAAATTGATGAAACGCTAGTTTTACGGCATAAAAAATATTGGAGAGGATAAAAAATTTAAAATAAAAACAGTATTCCACAATCAAAATAAATTCTAAATTTATTTTGCATTTGTTATTCATAAAGTAAAAAGCTTAAAATAAATATAGGATTCCACAAATCAAAATATGAGCACGATCTGGTGTTCTAACATATTGTCCTATTTTGAAAGGGATATCTTCAAATCAAGTTCTATCAAAATATATTTTCATGATAAGAGGAAAACTCTTCAATTGTTTCCTAAAAACTAAACATATTTTCCTTCAAGGCTAAAATTTAAAAATATATAATTTCATCAATAACTCACAAAAATACTGGACAACTACAATATTGAAACCTGAGCAATCACTATCAGCAATAAAAAACATCTTCTCAAATTGATTCAATTTCCATGCTTTACAAAGTCTAGTGGCACCACGTCCCAATACTAATCCAAGTCAAATAAGAAGTTATATCAGTTAAATAACCCAAGGAATCATTGAAATATCAAATACAACAATAGACATTAACAAGTATTTTAGTTAAAATTTAAACCATACACCATATGCAACATAAATCAGAACATATCCCTTTAACTCCATAATTACATAATGAACAAGAAGGAAAATCCTGCAGCAAACAATTTTCAAAACAAAGCCTCAACCACAAAATTAAAATTTTAAATTAAGAAGGCTAAATGATATATTAATTACCTTTTTTTTAGTCGAATATATATTAATTACCTGTATCATATAAGTACCTGATGGACTGCAAAACTTGGATTAATTCCAGGCCCATTCAAATTCAAGTATGACATGGGAAAGAAATCAAGGGGTTTAGCCGCCACTGACATATAGATAGGGCTTTGAAGATGAGTTTTGAAGGAAAAGATTATAGTGCGAGAGTTGAAAACTGAAACTGGCTCAATCACAATGAGAGGGAGTTTCATTGAAGTAATTAGCACGGTAATTAATTTTGCTGTCCATTGGTTCCAACTACCGTAGAACAGAGTTTTTTTTTTTTTTGCATTCCACTTATTATGCAGTGGCGGTTATCCTAAACCGCTGCTGCAATTCCTAACTTTTGTTGTAGACGTTAAAATATGTTTCTAGTATTTATAAATAAGAAAATATTCATATTTAGTCCTTTATTTTTAAAATATCTCCTCTTGATCCCCTTCTGTCCGGTCAATTGATTGTGTGTCAAACAGTACGTGACATCTTATGTTTGGCAACGTTAGTCCTAAATGAAATATTATGTGATCAAAACTCTTTAGCTCACCCCATTTATATACCTCAACAAAGACTTCGCGAGGTAGTAAAAGTGGTCTATTTCAACAAAATTGGACACGGAAATAAGACATTTTAAAAATGAGGAATTAAAGATGAACATTTCCCTATTTATGGAACTAAATACATATTTAAAATTTTGAACAAGACAATCTACATAAAGAATAGAGTCTATAAGCTTATTTGATGATAGTCCTATTACTTATTGAAAGTTTTTATTACAAAAATAGACTTTTAAATAAGTTTTCAAGACAAGTCTAACTGCCAACTTGTGCCTTAAAAATGGTTTATATTACGAAACAGGGTACAGTCATGTTTTAAGCTATGAAATCTTCCCTAAAGTTTAGTTAATGCTCACGTGACTTTCCTAAAGTTTAGTTAATGCTACAAGTCAAATTTTAGTTAATGCTCACGTGACTTTTTTTACTTGTTTTTCTCCCCTAAAGTTTGCAGCTCCGACCTCTTAAAGTGGGCAGAGGTTATGTATCGGAGTTGAGACCATCCTCGGTTGGCATGGTTTGAATACTTCGAATGGGCAGAGATGTATTAATTAAGTTGGCAGAAATTAATTAGAGGGAATTAGTGCAATTTTTCTTCACTAGATGATGCGCATGTGTCTGATTCAACCTTTGCGGCAAGGTTGAAGAAGGAAAGGAAAGTAGAAATCAAATGGCATGCCGTCTTGGTAAAGGCTTTGGTAATATTAGTCCTCCAATCTTGCATTAATTGACCCTTTTCCTACTTAGGTAGCGTTTGGTTCAGTTTTTTTTGGGCTTAAAAGCTGCTTAAAAGTTAAAGTTGAAAATAAGAGGTTTAAAAATAAAGTTAAAGCCGTTTGGTGATTTTTTAATTTTTTTAGTTTAAAAGTTGCTTTTAAGTTATAAGCTATTTGGTGAAATATTTTTATAAAAGCTTTAATTTTATATTTACTCATCTGGAATGAGGGAGAAGAAATGAATTGTTGCACTTTCAATCCCATGGGCGATGACATCGACTTTTCAGATTTTTATTCTTTTGCCTGAAATGAATTGCACATAGAAATTAGAATGACGTTAATCGGACGAAGGGAGGACGATGTGTGTTATCTAAGCTCCAAGTGTGTGGCCTCTGTAAGTAGTTGCGAACGGATTCAATAACAAAGGGGAGAGCAAGGGTTGAAAAAGGGGAGGAAAAAAAAAGGGTTTTGAAGTGCATATAGGTTCGAAGAGGTGACCATTTAAATGTAAGTTCTGTGTAATTTGGTTAATAATCAATAATAATTAATAAGTTTTTGTTAAAGTCACATCAATAATTCCAATCTCAGTCCTATGCACAACTCTGGAGAGTTCCCAAATAAAAAAAAGAAAATTGTGATCCAGTTTTACACGTGAACGAAGGAAAAATTGGGATAGGAGACGTGGGTACGTTGGTGTGGTGAGGAACTCAAAAGTATAATTTAATTACATCCAATTATCAAATTTAAGTTAAATTATTTAATTAAAATAAATGCAATTAAGTAATTAATTAATTGAATTGCTTACTTAAATAAAAATTAAAATTAAAAGAATTTTGAAAGAAAATGAATTTCAAATCAATTTAAAATTATATGTTGCTTTATTTCGTCTATACTTACATTTTTTTAGTAAATTTTCAATTTTATCCCCATAAATAAAATAATATTTACTAATAGTTTTGATTCATATTTTTGTGTTTCTATAAATTTTTAGATATAAAAAATTATTTTTGTTTAAATTTCATTCTAGATAAAAAATATATTTACATACATGCTTCATTCAATTTTTTTATTCCTCTAAATTTTTAGGTTATAACATTATTTTCCTTTTAATTTCATTTTTGATAAATAAATTAGTGTTTGCAATAGCATTTTTTTTAATTTATCTGCATTGAATATAATAGTTTTTCTTTATGAGTTTCATTAAAAAAAATTTGTTCCTATACACTTTCAAGTTGTAAAATTGTTTTTTTATATTTTATTTTGGTTACAAGTTTCATTTAGGTTATCTCTATTAAATATAACAAATTACTATGAATTGAAAAATTATTATTTTATTTTTTCTCTATTTGTTTTGTTCCTTTCATTTTCCCTTCATTTTTTTTTCGACGTGAGCAATTTATTTTTTTACAAAAACATGAGCAATTATTGACCACAAAAAATATAAAGTTTGCATATTTAACTAACATACATAATGTTATATAACTAGCATTATTATAAATTTAAAGTGTATTATACATCAAATTATTTTAAATCATTTGTAAAAACCAACATGCCTCGTCAACTCGCGCGAAAGCACGGATCAACCATCTAGTTTCTTTTATAAAAATAAGATACTTATGTTTAAGAGTTTTTTGCACAAAACTGTTTGGCCCAGCTTTCCCTTTTAAGGAGAAGAAAAGCTAAAAAAATTTGGCCCAAACACTACCTAAACCTTTCTCTCAAACCACCTCATCAAGCTCTCTGAGTCTATTCCAAGTGCAATGACAGTAGGATTCCTGAGAATGAAAATGAAATGGAATACCGTATTAAATGTTGCTTTTGGTTTTGTGATTTGCTAAAACAAAAGCCCAGAACGGGTTCTTCTTCAACAACTAGCAGAACCCAAACGCTGGCACACCATAATTAATCAACGAAAATAACAAAAAAAAATGAGGTCACCTGATATATTTAAGTGAATTAATATAAACCATCAGATTAAATGAAAACAAAAGGTGGGGATGGGGTAATTTGATCCCTCCCCTCTATGTATACTAGTGGGGAGCAGGCACCTCCATCTACACTGCGTCTCCTGCATTTATGCCACTTTTTATATTGTTAATTGTAATTTTTTTAAAGATAGTTAGTGCGTAATTTTGAGCAAATTTAAATTTAATTTTTCAGTTATTAAAAGATAAAAATGAAAATAAAAGTAGCGGTTACCAACTTGCATATGGGCTTTCATCGGCGGTAATTAAAATTTGAAGGACATTTTTGGTAAGAAAAAAGCCTACACAAAAAGATGTATTGTCTTTATATAATGTTATAGATAAGGCTATATATATTCATTCAGTTATAAAGTAAAAGATGGACATTTAGAAAATAAAAATATTCATAAAAATTAAAATTAATTGTTCTGTTTTTCTATAATTTCAAAAAAAAATATAATCTTTAAAATACTAGTAATCAAGAGAGGAAATCTAATTTTTAAGAAAGGGATTTTTTTGTTAAGGTATTATGTTTCATAAAATAGAAACAAGAAAAGAATGTGATCACTCACTGGCATCCAAAAACTACCTATCCCCTGTTTACCAATATTTTTTTATTGGCTAATAAATGACATGACTTGTTAAAAAGGGAACACAAGTGTTCTCCTCGTGCATAATGATAAGATGTGACCTTTTTTCCTATTTTAGAATTGGAGATTTACAAGTTTTATGTTGAATTTCTATGTATATGTTGTAATTAAGACACCGTTGTTAGAAGGGATCATTCATGCTCCCTTCTAGAGGGGCCATTTTAGAAGGCACACCACACTCATGTAGAATACCTTTCAAAGATATAAATAGGACTCAAAGAAAGTCATTTGATCACAAAATAAGTTTAACTATCTATATTCTTGCATGTTGCATGCCATTGTCCGG